>VDFB02075321.1:303057484-303236382 GCA_007258455.2 Sequoia sempervirens | reverse complement strand
CAAATTTGAATGAATTTAATTTAATTTTTATTTTAAGTTTTCTTGATTTATGTTAAAGTAGTTTGGAAGTTTTTAGTATGTATTTTTATATTTGATCTTTGGTGGGCTCTTTCTGAATGTGTTTTCTGAATGAATTTAATATTTGATCTTTGGTGGGGGCTCTTTCTGATGAAAAGAACTACTAGTGGACAACAGAGACATGACTCAGTCCTTCGAATTTGAATGAATTTAATTTAATTTTTATTTTAAGTTTTCTTGATTTATGTTCAAGTAGTTTGGAAATTTATTAGTATGTTTTTTTATTTTTTGAGTTTTCCTGCGTTATGTTCTAGTAATTAGGGGGTGTTTTATTTTATTAAATCTCTTTTTATCTTTGGAAGTTTTCATGGTTTATGTTAAAGCAATTGAAAGCCAGTCACAATTGGGCCACACAGTCTCATTGTTGTGTAAGTGCTGTTCTCCTTCAGTAGGAGAACATTTTTCTATATAACTGTAATGTGGTACTGCAATGGTTGGTTCCGAATCCCTAGTTATTCATTCTCAACGAATTTGAATCTGAATAATGGAAAAACACTCAACTTCCACATTAAGTACGTGTCTTGCTACTATGGTTGGATACGAGTCTATAGGTATTCCTGGATAGTCAATAAAAATCTGGAGTATTTGAAAAAACACTTGGACTTTGAACATACCATGTAATTGTTGTTAAGTGTCATGCTGCTATTTTTCGTTTTGAATCCATAGATGTTCGTGGTTGATTGATGTAAATCTGACTGACTGAATACCATTTATGCTCAAATAATGCTTTGTCATTATGACTTATGTGTTGCACTACTATGGTTCGTCCCATGTCTAAGGATATTCATCATTAATAAATATGCTCTGTAATTGCCAGGTAGGGGTCAAACTACAATTGTTGCTTCTTGGTCCATAGATATTCATGATCAGTTAACATAGGCTATACTTCCTTGGGATTTAGGACCTTTCAAGTTTCCCTTTTCATGTGATATCAGACACAAATTGTTTGGGTTCTGTGCAGGAGACAAGCCTTTAATATCACTGACCTATAAATTATTACTTGGCATAAACAGTTAAATGTAGAATGATGTTTATTCATTCCGATTCTAATTTCAATCTCAAAAGCTCCTATGAGACCTCAACTAATGGGGACTTGCCTGCCAAGACAGCATTATCTAGAAGCGCATTTAATTCTTGTTATTGGCTGGAAATTGTGATAGATTGCCCCACATCAAAATCAGGTTTTTGAATTTCTTTATTGTGGCATCAGATTTATATGTGTTGGTGATGGATGGTTTGAAGTTCAAACATTATAAATTTTTTAAAATTTTGGCAAGTGGATTGTTCTGGGTTTAAATGCCCATCTTCTCCTACAGATATTATGTTTTTTGCACGTGGTTTACATATAACAGCATTTACATTTAATCATGGTTAGTCAAATTTGAGGTTTTAAAATCTATTATGCTGTGGGATTGAACTTAACAACCAATAGCTAGTGAATGCCCTCAAATTTCCCTTTTGATCTGTTTCCTGTTTATTGATCAGGGAAAGAGAGTATTCCATCACAGGGATCAGACTAATTTCAATTTTGTCTTGTAAAAATTGTATTTTTTTTCTCAACAGTGAGTTTGGGATCAAAATACCTTGCTTGCATAAATGATGATTTGGAGTAATTAAGCTTGTAAATTTCATAAATATATTCAGTTTGTCATGGAAGAGTCCTTATGTGAAGCTAGTTTGTTGAAATACGCAGAACAGCTACAACTCAAACCTAGGACCTGTCATTGGTATTTGCTGGGCATCACTCGACTAACCCTCCATGCATTCACATGTTAAAGCTTTGATGTTTGGATTGAACCTCCCAGATTTAAGCTCAAGACACAAACAGCTTGAGTGACATACCTACCAAGATTTAATACTTTGTTCCAAGACATGGACTGGATTGAACTCATACCTAGGAACCCCTATGAGCACATAGGGGTTCTTTTCCACTGAGATATTGACCCTGCATAGGTTTGGGCTTTGTCAAAGTGTGAAGTGAACCTCCAAATTAGTAGGCCTTTGCAACCTCCGTTTCTTTAAAGAGTTTTTATCACAAGATAAAGGTGATAGCTCTATGGAAGGCTGCTGTAACAAGTATAATCAGAAGCAAATAGAGAAAGTAATGCTGAAATCATGTTTTGTGGGTTTCTGGATATGGTTTAATATTCCTCTATTAACGCATGTTACCAACTAATTTTAAAAAGAAGATCTTTGACATGTTTTCTGACAAGCTTTCTATTGAAATGTGATTACTTGACTGAAAGGTACTGCAGTAAGATACTGCTTTGTGGCTGTGGATTTCTTCAAACATTTGTAAACTTATAGCATATTTTTACTGAAATTTATTTTGTTACATGCAGGTATCAAGACAGATGATTTCTATGTTTTAGTTTGCATATAACCATCATTTCAGTTGTGAACTTGAGATATAAGAACCACTTAAGATTTGACATTTTCAACTTTGTAGAAAAAGGCAGTTATGTAGAGAAGAATTTGGATGTAGAGAACCTTTTTGCTTGTCCATGTATTTCCTAAGCTTGTATTACCTTTGAATCAGAGATTGAACCTTTCCATGTTAGGTCCTTATTGCTTCCACAGTCAAAAGGTTTTTAGTGTTCTTATCTTGCTTCATTGATATCAGAAGCCTAAGGATTGCAATAGTTTGAAAGCTTACAAAATATTGAAACATTAGTGATACTGATAGAATGCTCAGAACAATTACTTTGAGATTATTTACTATTGTGAAATAAGTCAATTGGCTATCAAGCAACGTATTATTATTCTCATTTTAAAGAATCTAATTATTTAAGTATAATGTCTATAGTCAGCATTGAGTTATTTTCTGAAAAATTTGATTCTTTAATTTGGAAAAAGTTGAATGGTTTAGCTTTATATTTTTTATTAGTTGAAATCTTATAATATCACCTTAAATATATGTTTTTGGTGTCACCAGGTTTTGGAAACTTACAATTTTGTTGCTCTGAAGGATTTTGAAGAAGTCCAAGCATCTCTTCTTCATTACTTGCTTCTTCTTAAAATCTTTCTCAATTACTTGGAAAGAACTCAGCTGCTGTGGTCTGATAAACATCAGAGTTCTACTAAACTAATGATTGAATCAAATCGATAGCAATGATGGCAACTGTGACTCATGTCCAATTTTTACAGGTTTTAAAACCTTGCAAACACCCCAGAGGTTCTACGGGGTTTAAGGTATGTATGGGAGTGAAGGAATTTGCATTAAACCACAATCATGCTATTAGCTATGTTTTGTTTTCAAGAGGTTTTATTTGTTCATATTTTTTCATTTATTAGTACAAGATAGTTTGAGGTATATATGGGAGGGAAAGAATTTGCATTAAACGGCAACCATGCTAGCATCTATATTTTATTTTCAAGACATTTAATCTGTTAATTTTATTTCATTTGTTATTAATACATCAAAATGAGGCAGCATAAAAGCATGCTAGTACCACCAATAATATTTGAATTTTGATGGTCTCTATTTTCCATGAAGATAAGGTAGACTGTGTTTTGATTTTTGATTTTTCCATTTATGATTTCATTTCAACAATATCATAAACTGGACAAAACATAAAGGTTGGCCTGTAGTGCAATCATAGTTCGAGTAGCATAGTGTGCAATTCTAATGTGTATTTTAGGACAATCTTGAACAGGCAAGCATTCAGGCTTCAGCAAAGCGGGCAATTCTAGTACCGTATATTGGGATAAGATTGCACATGCAAGTATTCAGTATTGTGTGGTGTTAATAAATGAGGCCTGCAAATCTTAGTCTATTTATCAGATCAGCTGGTGCAGCATTGGGGTTGTATGGCAAGTCTGAAAATCTACAAGCTTGTAAAATAGTGTTTTATGTTGCAATCTAAGGTAAGTTGGAAGAGATACAAGCACATAGAAAGAAATAAATTATATTAATGTCCACAGATGACCAAAATTTGGTCAACGGGACTAGATGTTAGAGCAGTTAACATCAAAAAGTTCTAGGAAGAGAGAACCCTAGAATAAAAATTAATGGTGTGATAGAGCAGTGTGTTGCACCATGACATTGTATCCTCATTTATGAAGTGATGGACCTACACTAACCATGCATGTATGAACTCTGCACATATACTTTACCTCTTAATTCTTAATGTTGAACTAGAGTTCGATTCTGAATATTGAGTCAATTTCAGATTTGGAACCATTGTAGTGGGAAGGGGCTTTCAATCCATCATCAGAAATTTCCTTTAGAATCTCTATTGTGTACTTCCCTAGACCTAGGAAGACTTCTCTTGTACCCTGTCACACCTTAAGCATAGAAAATAATGCCTTCATATCAAACTCAGATGTTATCTCCCCCTTGCACCTTCTACGCCCTTCTCATTGTATGAAGAAGGTCATCCATATTCATGACTAAAACTAAAATATCAGATTTATCAAACAAATAATAAAGATTAGGATTTACAGTAGTTTTGGTGAAGCCCAACTTCAACAAGACTCATCAATCCACGAGTACCAAACATGTGGTGCTTGCTTCAGCCCACATAGGGCTTTATTCAACATGCATACATGGGTCTCTCACCTATCCACCTCAAACCTTCTGGGCTGATTTGTGAACATTTCTTCCTCTATATTGCTATTTAGAAAGCTGTCTATACATCCAATTGATGTAAAGACCAACCAAAATAAGCTGTAAGAGACATAATTCCTCCAATAGAAGTGTAAATCTCATCATAGTCAACCTCTTCTTTTTGAGAGAATCCTTGTGCAACAAATCTAGCCTTCTACTTTTCTGTACTCCCATCTGCTACATGCTTTACCCTATACAACCACTTGGAATCAACCATTGACTTTAGATTTGGTCTGGGTACAGTCTCCTAAAGATCATTCAATAGAAGGGAGTTATACCCCTCTACCATGGCATTTTGCCACACTTGCTCTAAGTTTGCTCTTGAAACTAGAAGGCTTTGCATGAATGATGGAAGCCATCTAAACAACATAACTCAGAAACTTCTTAGGTGGATGACTTACTATGGAAGAACTTTTCAGGGCTCCTAGTTTTTTTTGTGCCTCTTGCAATGTTTAAGTAAGTGATCTAGCCTTCTTTGCTATTTTATGTTGAGGTATCTGTTACTATATGAACACTTGTCTGATTTGTAGTGGATACAGATGTATTTTGTTAATCAAAATTGGAACAACCACCTATTCACTTTCATCAAACCCATGGGAGGCTTTTGAGACTTAGGGCACTAGACATCCTCATCAAATTTCATATCTTAGCTCATTAAGATCGTTCATTGTGACAAAACATAGATCTTGTACGCCTTGGAAGACTCATTGTATCCCACAAAGACTACCTTTAGATTGGAGGATTCAAATTTAGTCCTTTTTCCCTCTAGCACATGAATGTAAACAAGAATCCCAAATAGTAGAAAATGGGAAACGTTAGGTTTCTCTCCTATGAAAGATTCTTTTGGAGTCTTGTCCTTTAACACCTTGTGAGGACACTTATTTAATATGTACAACACACAAATGCATGCCTTTGCCCAAGGAAACATGGGTAAATCTAGGTCATGAATCATGGCCTTGTTGTCTCTATAATGGACCTTTTTTCTCTGTCACCCTATTTTATTTAGTGTTGTAAGTCACATCAGCGTACTCCCAACCTCTAAATCTTTACAAAAGGAAATGGATTCCTTGGAGATATGCTTACCTCCACGAACTGATGCCAAAATCCTAGTCTTCCTACTTATCTAATTTTCCACAAGAGCTTTGAACTCTTGAAATTTCTCAAAGATTCCATTGTTGGTCTTCATGAATGAAATCTAGGTTTTCCTTGGAGAATCATTAATCAATGAAAATAGTAAATGTTTTGTGGCAATGAAGTTGCTAACATAAGTCCACATACATCTGAATGAATCAAATTAAGAACCCCTCTTGATCCATGCTCACTACTAGAAAAAATAATCTTGGTGTGCTTGCTGAGTGCGTGGCCCTTGCACATTCTAGTCTTCCCTATCTTGAAGTTCGACAATCCTTATGCTATTCCTTGAGAGAGGTGGAGCTCCATAGTGCAAGTGACCAAGTCTCTTTTGCCAAATCTCACACAATTTGCCACTGTTATGTATCAAGGTCTATTGTTTGATTGGGTTAGCAATCAATCTATAAAGACCACCCTCTCGTATACCTTTAGCCAATGCTTGATAGGTTCTTGGTTGTAATTTCTGATGATAACTTGCTGATTATCAAACTGACCTACACACAATTTTTTTTTGGTAAAATTGTAATTAGGTTCTTTATTAATGTAGGAACATTTAGGACATCATGAAGTTCAGGAACTTCACTTGAAGGCACACAAAAAAAAAATTCATTTCTTCTAATAGGATATTTAGCATAATAATCAAGCTTTACCTATATATAAAACATTCATTTCTTCTAATAGCATATTTAGCATAATAATCAAGCTTTACCTATATATTTGCCTTCTACTCCTGAAGTCTGCTGGAAGGCTTCTTATTGGAGGTCATGTGTCTTGATGCACCACTATCCACATGCCACCCTACACTAGAAATGGTGCTGGCAGATAAGCATGACACCTTGGAGAAGGCTGTCTCGAGCTTGGATGAAAGCTCATGCAGTGCAGAAGCTTCTGCACTCCTTGCAAATTGCTTTAATTATTGTTGCTTGCCCTCCTCTTTTTTGCTGTGGCCATTCTTTTGGCATTCAAAACACATGATATGATCAAGTATTTCTTCCCTTGTTGAGAAGAATTTGAGTCCTTTCATTTTTGATCCTTCTCAAGTCTTTTCTTACCAACATTTCTCACCATCTTGACGAGGGCTGGGTTTTGACTATCTTCCATTTTGATAGAAGTAGATTTAAGTTTGGTTAAATTTGGATGAAATCATCCCATATCTTCCCAAAAATGGAAAGCTTTTCATGAGCATAATTACCTTGAAGAAATGGATACTAGGATGGAGAGAACCCATTTAAAGCTATGGGCACCAACTCTTCATCTTCCACCTTTACCCTAATTTCAGTGAGCTGATCCAAAATGTTGTGATCTTCATTAGGCAGGTGGCTAATGCGTCATTGTCATTCAGACATGTGGCACTAAGTTTGTTCTTTAGCAACATCTTATAAGAGATATTCACACTTTGATATAGAGTGATCAACACATCATACATCTCCTTTGCTATCATCTTCTTTGCGATGTGAGGGATCAAATGATCATTCATTGAATCTAAGATGATTTTGTAATGTCCCTGGTTGGGGTACACTTGAATTTGCTCAAGAAGTAACAATTCCAACAATATAAAATAGTATTCTAAGTTAAATCACATAAAAGATATTGAACTTAAGAATAAATAATCAATTAATATAAATAGCATTGCCATATTGGTCTAGTCTATAGTTTCATTCCTCATAACCAATCATAGAAAGGATTGGAAAGGAAAGTATGGTAGGGCGCCCAGAGTCTGTCCATCACAATTAAGCCCAAGATCGTGGCAATCACCCCTTGGCCCAAAGTGGTAGGAACTTTCGTTACCATCCAACATGAGGTTGGTCTACTTACGTGGTGCAGACTATTCATCACAACTAACCCAAGAGTGTGGCAATCACCCCTTGGCCGCAAGTGGCAGGAACCTCCGTTACCATCCAACATGGGGTTGGCCTACTTACATTGTGGAACCCGGGGATTGTTCATCACAATTAAGCCCAAGACTGTGGCAGTCACCCCTTAGCCTCAAGTGGCAGGAACTTTAGTTACCATCCAACATGGGGTTGGTCTGCTGTTACTCTTCCTTATACTCAAAAAATATTCCTTTGATTCCTTCTTCCTCAATGCATTCTTTATATCCTCATATTTAAATGATGGGGGACATCTCTTTGAAAAAGAGACATCCTTTTAAATGGACATGTCCTTTCTTATACCAATCACTGCCTTTTAATGTTTAATTACTTTATTAATAAACTCTGCCTTGTAAAACATATTCATAACATAAGCGCTGGTTTATACATCATAAGCGCTGGTTTATACTGTCTTTAACCTTTTCGTCTGATCTGCTTTTTGTCTTATCCACCTTTTTGTCTGTAATGTCCCTCCTTGCTTGATGCCAAACATAAAGAATTGTTCTAACCTTTTTTAATTCCCGGAGGTTAGAAATTAAATGGATATTAAGGGAATAATAAGAATAATTAAATTGGAGCCAAAGCTAAAGTCAATCGATTATATTTAATTATTCATTTGGAGTAGTGTCGGGGTCACTTAGGTGACGAATTAATTCCTCTAGGCGATTTGTCATGGTTAAAAAATATATTTAACTTCCTAATTTTATTCTAAATGTCTAAGTTTTTATTAAAGCCAAAAGGGATGAATTATACGAAGGAAAAATCAGTTTTATTGAAGCCATTGTGGTTTCCAGAATGGAAATAATATCTTTTACGGAAGAAAAACGACGACTTTTTTGGAAGAAAGTTTGGCAACTCAGGTTGATAAAAAGACTCGAATGGAGGGAAGAAATATTCAGAAAATTACTTTGATTTTGATTTCTCTATCGAGTTGTGAAAGGAGGTATTACCAGGACACAACCCCTGGGTCTGAGTTGATTGGGATGCAAACCCCATTCAATGCATATCAGTATCTAAACATAGAAGAGAACCATTAACTTCCTAATTTTATTCTAAATGTCTAAGTTTTATTAAAGCCAAAGGGACGAATTATTCAAAGGAAAAATCAGTTTTATTGAAGCCATTGTGGTTTCCAGAATGAAAATAATATCTTTTACGGAAGAAAAACAACTTCTTTTTTGGAAGAAAGATTTGGCAACTCAGGTTGATAAAAAGACTCGAATGGAGGGAAGAAATATTCAGAAAATTACTTTGATTTTGATTTCTCTATCGAGTTGTGAAAGGAGGTATTACCAGGACACAACCCCTGGGTCTGAGTTGATTGGGATGCAAACCCCATTCAATGCATATCAGTATCTAAACATAGAAGAGAACCATTCTTGAACAAGATGTGAAGTTGGAGGCATTATTGATGGCTAGCAGAGACATGTGGCAACCAGTCTAGGAGACATTGGAGATTCCTGTGCAAGTTCATGACATATAGCTGGCTGAAGAAGATTCTGGCGAGTGGAAACAATCTTCATTCAATCTAGAATTGTATGGAACCTAAGATTGAATTGCTGCACTTGATGGATAAATAGAAGTCTGCTTGATACGGATTCACTCCCCACTGAGTATGGCGTGGAGCATGGAGGTGAATTTCTGAGTGAGGATATTCTGTTTCAAGGCATAACACCTAATACGAGTTGTGGGCATATCTTCAGGTTCTTAGTTACTTCGATCTAATGTTAAATTCTGCAATTCTGATTATAAGTTCTGGGTGATTCACAAGTCTTCTGAATTGTATTGAAAAATTTCTGAAATAAAACTCTTGAATGCATACAATTATATTTTATGAGTTGTCTATTGTTAAGAAAATATTCTGTGTGCAAACTTGTTGAAACAAACAAATCTACCAAACAAAAGCTTTTGCATAAACTCCTCAAACTACCGAGAAAGAATATTTCATTGTCTTTAGTGGCCCCTTTTACATGATTCATTATTTGAATTTAAACTTCTTGAAAAGTGGTGCCTATACAAGTAATAGCCAGTAAAATGATTTATCTTATCTCTCATTGAGATCGATCAACATATTGTAGTGTTAATATATTTAATTTTTGGTCAGCCCTGCTCTCAATTGCTAATATTGTTATTTATTTTATGTATTTATTTGCATTTCAACGCTTGGGTTTTTTTATACTTTAGTGTAGCAATTTGATCATGGCGGGGGCATGACAATCTGCCCTTCCCAAGATTGCTTGTCCTCAAGCAATCACAATCTAGGATGCTCCTGAAGTTACCCAGATCCCAAATCACCCTTGTAGATTTTTATTGCTCCTTCTTGTGATGTAATTAGCTTTTGTTGCGATACTTTGATGTATATAGGAATTGAAAACTCTGTAGCTAGTTATGTCCGACTTAATACTACAATGATGTCCTTGGAGAATGGTTGTTAGTATACTACCAATAAGGTTAATACCATCCTCTAAAGTATGAGGACAATTTATTGTCCAATATTCTTCTGACTTATGTACTACTATTTCCCAATAACTCTCCACAATAAAACCAAGAGTTGGAAATTGGCAAGACCTGTTATCTAAGACAAGTTTTCTCTCATTTCATTACCACAAGGATCCTAGGCAATGATACAAATTCTTCATTACCCTTGTTGAAATCTACAATGATAGAGAAAAAATTGCATCCTTCAGAATGATGGATTATGAGAGTGTTGTGAATAACAAGATCCTTTACTATGGGTTGTACCCTCTTTTCCTACACAATCAAATGGGATTAAGTACAATTTCCCTTAAATAAAGCATATTTTATTTCACCTCATCATTCAAACAAGGTTTGAGGCAAGATTGATTCTAATGAGGATGTAATTTAAAATAACTTATAGGTGTTTGTAACACTTAACCTAGTCTAAACATTTTTCAACATATATCATCTTGTCATAGACTCATAGGTGATTAATGACATCTTATAACCTTCTAAATATATATTCCCTAGATAATCCTCATGTACAAATTGTTGGATGTACAAAAGTCTTAGAATCCATAGCAAAAAATTATCACCCATGGATGCTTCATAGAATTTGAGTTTATAGATTGACACTAACATCCAATTGCCATATCAATGGGAGGTTGTCACTCCTCTTGTAAAGATTTGACATATTCCCATGTTTAACACTAGGATGATTTTCATATCTTGGAAAAGTATTGTTTTATTCCACCTAGATCAAAACAATATCAATTTTTTCCAAAGTTTAAGAGGTGAAAATGATCGTGGGATTTGTGGGTCATGGGCCCACAATGTAACTTAAAATAGACTTATGTAACAAATTTGGATCAAATTTATCTAAGGCACATGTATGCCTAATATTGATGTCTTTGATTTTTTTTAATCATAAATGTAAAGCTACTCTAATCAAGATGGATGACTTAGGAGGCTAAGACCTTGGGATGAAATAATCTACTCTAGATATCAAATATAGAAGTGAATTTGGTCCACAAACAAAGTCCACAAGATCAATTTTATAGGTTACAAGGTAGATCCATGCATCACCATTGATTCAATTGTATGTGGTATGGACTTGATTTGTACTTTATAATCTTGTTAAAAAATTAAAATTGTGTTCCTTGTCCATGAAGCTTGATGAATATACCCTATGATAGATTTCCTAGATTTCTCTTAAGATCTCTCGAGAGTCCAAATTTGTATGTTCCTAAAGAATTGAGTTGTCTTCCTTACATTCTCTCAAAAAATGTTGTTTTGGCATATCAAAGTTTGGTTGAATTTAGACTTGATAATTTCTAATTTTGACTAGGCATGCTAATAATAATTCACTCTATGATATTTCAAATTGGGGTATTATGGGTAAGACAACTTTTCTAGATAAATCATCGTAGATTGTTTTGGAATATTTTTGGACTTTAATGTTATTATTTGGCTTTTAAGAGTTTGACCGTCCTAGGTCAAGATGATATCTTTGGGCACTTATATCTCAAAGTTTGAAAGTAAGATAAGCTTAATCCATCTTTGCATCTTAGTTATGCCTAAATCTTTGTGACAACTAGTGATGGCAACATGTGGATTTCTATTTGAAAATCAAGTTATATCGTTAGATTTTATCATTAACTATGTTGAGTTGTTATGATTGATTGTTCCCTCCTTGGGAATCTTTTTGATATTTTGATTGCTTGATTTCTTGATGAATAGATGAGTGATGATTGCTTGATTTTTTGATGGATAGATGAGTGATGATTGCTTGTTGAATGTCAATGAATTGATTTATCCTTTATATCCATTTCTTGAAGGAGTCACGACCCTTCACAATAAATGAGTCACCACCCTTCATGGCCGTCTTTTGAGAATAATACTTCATCTCCAAATTGATTGATAGATTTATTTCCTTTTGATGATTTCTTTACAAGGAAATGATTCCCCTTTTATATCTTATTGTTGAGGGAGTCACAGTCTTTCACATTTGAAGGGTCACAACCTTTCACATTAGGAGCCACATCCTTTCACATCATCACTATTCTTGAGAACCTAATTTAATTTACTTGCAAAATCACTTAAGGTTCTATTCTTAATTGAGTTCTTCAATGATGTTATGGATGTCTTTATCAAATGAAATGCTTTTATAGATTTGGCATTTTCATAATTGATAAGCATAAATTAATCATAAACACACATGGAGTAAACCTGCTGAAGACACATCAAGCATGTAGCAAACACATAGATATACGTAAAACATGAAGCATAATGCAATGTTGGCCTACTTGATTTTATTTTATTTTTGATTTACTTAAGAAGAGGGTTGAACAGTTAATCTTTAATTGATTGGCAATTAAAGTAGGTTTGTCCTGCAGGCTGGCAAGATTAAAGCTTTGATGCCACTTGTAATGTCCCTTGATTGGGGTATGCCTGAATTTGCTCAAG
Source organism: Sequoia sempervirens (assembly GCA_007258455.2). Lineage (NCBI taxonomy): Eukaryota > Viridiplantae > Streptophyta > Pinopsida > Cupressales > Cupressaceae > Sequoia > Sequoia sempervirens. The sequence goes on along the minus strand of VDFB02075321.1, from coordinate 303,223,770 downwards.
AAATAACAATTCCAAGAATATAAAATAGTATTCTAAATTAAATCACATAAAAGTTATTGAACTTAGAATTAATAATCAATTAATATAAATAGCATTGCCATGTTGGAGTCTATGGTTTCATTCCTCATAACCAATCATAGAAAGGATTGGAAAGGAAAGCATGGTAGGGCGTGTGGAGTCTGTCCATCACAATTAAGCCCAAGAGCGTGGCAATCACCCCTTGCGCCAAGTGGCAGGAACTTTCATTACCATCCAACTTGAGGTTGGTCTACTTACGTGGTGGAGACTGTTCATCACAACTAAGCCCAAGAGCATGGCAATCACCTCATGGCCCTGGGTGGCAAGAACCTTCGTTACCATCCAACATAGGGTTGGTCTACTTACATTGTGGAACCCGGGGATTGCTCGTCACAATTAAGTCCAAGTGCATGGCAATCACCCCTTGGCCCCAAGTGGCAGGAACTTTTGTTACCATCAAACATGGGGTTGGTCTACTTACATTGTGGAACCAGTCTGCTGCCTCTCCTAATTGTGTTAAAGATGCATAAGAGCCTTAAATAGAATAGCAATTTCCATTAGTGACTAGGTTAAAGATGCATAAGAGAATATAAACATTAACATTATACTTCATCATGATGCATACCAATCACTTATTGTATTCAATAGCTGCTGCATTTCTGAATGCAGATTTTATTCTATTTTCTGTTCTTCTTCGATGATCTGTATGTTCTCTTTAAATCCGCATATTGTACCTTTCAAATCTGCTCAATAATATAGTCATACGTCTGCTGTTACTCTTCCTTATACTCAGAAAATATTCCTTAGATTCCTTCCTATCCACTTCTCCTTCCTCAATGTATTCTTTATATCCTCATATTTAAAAGATGGGACACATCTCTTTGAAAAAGAGATATCCTTTTAAATGGACATGTCCTTTCTTATACCAATCACTGCCTTTTAATGTTTAATTACTACTCTATTAATAAACTTTGCCTAGTAAATCATATTCATAAGTGCTGGTTTATACATCATAATCGATTCCTTCTAAAATCTCCACCGTTAACTAAGATCGCTGCCTTTGAAGATTTTACCTACTGCCTTAAAACATAATATAAGTGTTGTCTTTTGCCTTTAACCTTTTCGTCTGATCTGCTTTTTGTCTTATCTGCCGTTTTGTCTTTAGTGACTTCTTTTACATGATTCATTATTTGAATTTAAACTTGTTGAAAAGTGGTGCCTACAGAAGGAATAGCCAGTAAAATGATTTATCTCATCTCTCAATGAGATCGATCAGCATATTGTAGTGTTAATATATTTTATTTTTGGTCAGCCCTGCTGTCAGTTGCTATGTTATTTATTTTATTTATTTATTTGCATTTCAACGCTTGGGCTTTTTTATACTTTAGTGTTGCAATTTGATCATGGCGGGGGCATAACAGATTTGCTTTGCCTTGGCTAACTTTCTGTTTTGTTTAGCCAGCTGAACATGATTTGTAGGAGGTGCAACCTTGGTGTTCACATCAGCCCTAAAATTAAATTCTGCTAGTAGCATTTGCAATCTGCACTTCCAAGATGTACAGTTGGAACCACCCTTTAGACTATCACACTCTTTGAGACTGAGATGAGTCATCTTTTTAGCTGCTGGAATAGACTGAAACTAAACAAATTATTCACAAATGAATCAGATCAGCAGCCGATTATAGGTGCAGATCAACACTCCAATCAGTATAGCAATTAAGGAATCACACCCTACAACCTCTCACAAGTCCCAATTAGTTAGATCATTGAAGTAAGGCCACTAAAATCTTCCGACAACTTCCTGTCACAGGTAGCAATACATTGCATTGATGAGCCTGAAAGATTTCAGTTACTGTGGTCTTATACCATGCTAAAATAAAACCATGATAAGTAGACTTCGTACTCAGAAAAATAAACCTAACTACAGTCTAAAACTTGAATGAAAACAATATACCTAAGTATGATAATCTGCAAACACACACTACTGAAAATATGAATAACAAACACTTTAAAAGTGTTGTTTATTAAACTGAAACTGAATTACAAAATGCTATTCTTCTTTTTCTATATTCTGTATATTTTTTGGCTGCTAAGTTTTGCACTCAATATCTCTTTTATAGACTAAGATAATCTTCTGGGATTTACAAGAATTAAGGCAAAAAATGGCTAAATAAAATAGAAGACAAAGTGCTTTATTTTAGAAACAAAAACAACTTATCTTCATGAATTTATAGTCCCTCTAAATTATGAAAAACTAGAAAAGCTAGAAGAGTATAGCTTTTAACTGAAATTACAAAAAACAAAACTAAAAATAAAACTGCTTTCCTGTGCTCAGCTGTAGGAGAACAACAGATAGCAATATGCTTGAAAAGCTAACAACCATTTAGTTCAATCCCTCTTGATGCTTTTGTTTCCACTCAGAATTCTGCCGTTGTTGTCCCTTATATTGCTTCCCTCTCAAAAGTCTGTTGTCATCTTGGTAAACTTGTGCTCCGCATCCTCAGCGATCAAGTTAGAATATCTATCAATGTTGTTGAAGTCAATTGCTTTGCGAGTCTCCTTTCCCCCCACCTTTTTCACACTAACACAATGCTTGTATTGTACAAAATCAAGGGCACAAAATACATATAACTAGGCTTTGAAGATTTCATGTATTTGGATTGTAATTGCTTCACCTCAAATCTGCAAATAGGGCATTTATAAATTTGCAAATGTACTAGAATTGCACTTTTTAAATAAGTCTAGTAATTATAATAATGAAATTGATGCATTTAACTTTTTACTCAGTTGTTGCGTCATTCTCCTTCAAATGCATAGAGTTAAAAGAAAAGAGGTTCCACTCTGCACTAGTGTAGATTTGCAACTCATCAAGAATTATGTTTCCAAGAGTTTCATTGGGAATTATATATGTGTTGAGGCCATCCAGGGCCATCTCATTGGCCTTAAAGAAATCAAATAATATTTTTTTGGGTTCAAGCAGCAGGTCGCTGCATGCAGGTGTTGGTGGAGCCTTTGTCTATCTCCATTCAATTATGTGCCAAATGGATTTATATTATCTTTCATTCTTTGCACAATAATGTTGGATGGCCTCTTTAGTGTGTTTATGTAAATGGCCTTAAAAAAATAGTGAAAGTAATGAGGAAATATTAGCAAGTCTAGGGATCCCACTTGACAGCATAGCAAATTGATTTTGAAGGTAGGAAATGTGATGTAATTACTGTGGTTTTCAAATGAGAGGAGGCATCAATTGCCTTAATATTACCTCATGCGATTTCTTGGTCAAGATGCGTGGAACCTATAAAGCTAAATGAGAGATAGAGTGCTACACATGAAAACAATTGAAAATAAGGGACCACTTTAGTAGGTGTAGTTGTGACAAATTCCCCATCGATTCAAATATTGAATTAGTAGACTCTTGTCTTGGCTCATGAATTTGAGGCTTATCCATAGAGAGAGTTAAATCCAATTGCTCTCATAGGGCATCTTCGTTCGTTGCAATAATCTTGCTTTAGAATCATCACTCAAAGTTATTGGTTGCTAGTTGCTACAAAATCTTGGAATTATATCAACATGTCATTCCATGTGGTGACAAGCTCGTTGTCATGCCCCCGATAAGGAAACTGCCTTACCAATCAGATTGTGGCAGTGACAGGTAATTACTCATTGAAAAATTTAATTAAATGGGCTGACCACCTTTTGGAATGTGATCGGCCAAGTCAAAGGAGCAGTGACAGGGGCAGCGATTAATAATCCTCCAAAGTCAGCGATTAATATATAAGACAAAAGTTATATCAGACAAAGAATTCGTCTTATTCACAAAATGCTGCAAATATAAGACAAAAAGGTCTATTAGCATGTTATGAAGAGTGGCAAATAATACATGAAGGGCAGCAATTATGATATGAAGAGCAATGATAAAGGTGTGAATCGATGCTTTATGGACAGTGACCATTAATATTTATAAGAATTTAAAACGGCAATTAAGGAAAAGGTGCATTCTTTGTAAAGGATGCAATGATAATAAAGGGTGTGACTATTCACCCCATCATGAAGGTATATAAGGAGGCATCATTTGGTGAGGCATGAAAATTGATCTGGAAAGAAGGCAGTAAGAAATTAGAATTATAAAGCAGTGGTAATTTGAATTATAAGGCAGTAAGATACAACAAACTTTATATCTCTGCAGTAGTTGGTATACCACATATTTGAATCCAATATTTATTAGTTTGTGAATTTAGTAAAGAACATATTTATTTATTTAATTGACTTGCTAATTCATCAAGAACCTTAGGATTAGATAATTATTCATTGGATTTCATAAAGCAATCATATTAGGAATTGGCAAGGAAGCATAATAGGGAGATGCAGGAGTATGGGTTCCCTCAATTAAGTAAATCACCCATTGAGTTGGATTGCTTGTGGGCCAAGGGGTCAGATTGACTTGGTTGGTTGTTCGGCGCTCTTGGGCTTAGTTGTGGAGGACAGTCTCTTGGAGCCCCATTGTGCTTTTCCCCTCGAGTTCCTAATATGGTTGGCTATAGTATACATGTTACATTATCAATTTGTTTGATGGTTATTTTCCTAAATTCAATTACTATTGTGTAATTTAGTGAAAGAATACTCTTGTCAATAAATTGTATTATTGGATTTGCTAATTTTGGGAAAAAATCAGGTACTCCCTTAATAGGGGACATTACATGAGCTAATGTCAATTTCTAGTGACTAATATTGTGTGCAGGGCCTAAACCAAGATTCATATCTTATAAAGGATATTTCAATTAGTGAATTTATAATCTTAAATGTATTACATTTCTTATTTTGGTTCAGATTGTGGTTTTAGGGCAAAATTTAGGAATATCCCAAACAGGGGACATTACACTCGTATTGGGAGTTATTGGTCGATGATTTGACAATTGCCATGAAAAGGTTTAAGGTATGTAGTCGTAATGAGTTGATTGGGCCCTTGATGGAGGAAGCCATTAGTGATACAAAGATGATGGTAGAAGATTAGAAAAAAATTGGCACAAAAGGGTTATAATATTATATTTGATTGGTGGATGAATGCTAGGATACACGCATTGATAATTTCTACTAGTTTAGGGTGGCTAGTTGGTGCTCATGAAGTGAAGAATGCATATACTTTGTGTAATATGTTAGAGGAGGTAGTCATGGAAGTGGTTGTTGAGAAGGTTGTACCCTTTTCAATTAATTTATATTTGTGGACAAAAGGCCTATTTCCTACTTCAATGTCTCCTTTGATCCAAGTTTGCATATGTGTCCCCTCGTTTCATCCCCCATGTGCCTTTTGGGTTCAAAGGTTTCTAATTGGGGAGGTATGTTCAATTTACTAAGTCTATGCAAGTTATCAAAGTTTTGGGGTTTCCCTTTTTGGTATGCTTTTTTGCCCAACTCCACTGTCCTTTATTCTTTTTGGAGTATCAGACCTTCCCTTACTTGGGTACCCTTTTCATGATCCCCCCAATATTTGAAACCTCGACTCTTCAACCCTTTGCACTAAATATCTTGTTGGAGTTGGAGTTCCAACCTTCCCCTTACTCGAGTACTTGTTATCAAGCACACAAGATTCTTGATGCATGGTTATAGGACTTTCTAGACAACACACGGCCATGAATAGGGCTACCAACAAGATAGTCGACCAGGCATAACTGGAGCCACATCATCTATTCTCACCACATCGAAATTGAAGAGCTTGTATGAGGACATAGATTGACAAGAATAAAAGACACATATTTAGGGTTAGAAGGAGAGGAGTGGCAGAAGGAAGCTGCAGCCATTGTAATCATAATTATAAAATAGATATATTAACCCCCTCTCTCTCTATGTAAGATAAAGTAACATATATATCTTAAATATATCTATCTAAAAGATTCCTGTAGATATTAATCTCAGGGTATCTATCTAACCAATGTGACAATTTCAATATAGGTGTCTTGAGTGAGATCTCTCAATGTCTTTTTGATAGATGTATTTAAGATATCTGTTTGCATTGGATGCCAACAAGAGATCAAATATTGCAGATTGCAAACAACCCACAATTTTTATTAAAGCAATATAAAATTGAGACTACAAGTTAGCGAATATACCACTACACAAGTAGGAGGAACTGATATGCCTATGCCAAAACTAGATCGTATATAAGCTATGTAGTTGGAGTTGTCTCACGATTTATACCACTCCCCACAGTTCAATGGAAAGTTGTAAAGATCTAGAAGCACTTGAAAATGCCATTACACTTTGCATTCTAACACATAAAAAATGCTGTCATGGGTTAAATTGCATATCCAAATACAGATTAGGTAGTTAATGTGGATGGAAAACACACATCTTAGATTTTAAGCTCAGTGTTGGATTCTTGAATCTATTGGAGGCAAACATCATTCTATATGTTCTGGATTGGAGACATCACATTTATCACCTTTTATGTTCTCGCACTATCTGCAATCTTATTTGTTTAAAATATAGAGAACTTTTAAAGATATTGGAGACAAATGTAACTCTTAATGTTCGGCACATAGTTAGAGGACTTTCTGAGTACTCAGTGAGTCTTTTGAGTCCAAGTCTAAGCAGGCCCAAATAAGGCATGCCAGTTTGTTTTTCCAGTCTGGCAACTCTAGTTGGTTAAAATTGTTCTAGAATAGAGTGCATAAAAAAATATTTTTTTCCTTAGAAAATATTTGTATACCATGTTTTTCTAGAATTGCCAAGTCAGTGCCAATTTTTTGCTGTGTTCAAATCCAAGGTAAAAATCTAGGGAAACCCGGGGATGCGTCCCCCCCCCCCGCCCCCCCATAAATGGCCCGTCCTTGTCCCCGGGACGTCCTAGGTATAGGGGTAAGGTTGGGGGATGGTCCCTTGGCGTCCCCTTTTTTTTCCAAAACCTGGGAAATGTCCCTGAAACGGGGAAATGGTCAATGGGAAAAGGGGCACGGCTGACTGCCCTGAGGACGGCTAGGGGACGCCTAAGATGTCCCCTGACTGTCCCAAGGATGGCCAGCCGTCCCCCGTGTCAAAGCATGCAAAAAATAGTTTATGAACAAAAACAAATCAATTCTCAGTTTCTGTTCTAGTTTCGTCAATTTAACATGCATCATTTTTCAAAGATAAACTATTCTTAAGTATGATATATCATCTCTTTCTTCATTCTAGCACTCTGCAAGAAATTGTAATCTGAAATGCACTTGGTTGTGCTTATTCTTAGAATGATAGAAATGTGTTTTAATAAAAATTTTACGAAAAAGAAATCAACACTTACCGTTATCAGAAAAAGACAGAAGAAATTTCCTATTTCCAAGCAAGGATTTAATAAGCAAGTTTGCATCCCAAATACACATTAGCCATATATCATTGTTTTCAGACCCAAAAGAATTTAATTATCAGGTGTGTCTTGAAATTATATGTATCTGTGTACACTCTTGCTGTAAGAGTAAACATGTATTCTGCAAAGCATTCTCATAGGTTCAGAAATAATGTGCCTCCATGACATTGATGAGAGCAAACAAAGCCATCAAAGGAAATGTCCATGATTGCCAAAATCCACATATATTATATTTAGTAGAAAATTTAATTTAGGTTTTTCAGAGAAAAAAAAATGATAGATAGATACTCTTTCCATTTATAATGTTTTGATACCAATGTGCTCTGACAAAACTGATTTTCCTTTTTCCTTGGTCAGTAAATATGAGATCAATTAAGGTGGTGTGGAGATTTAAATAGCTGGAAATAAATTAAATCCTAGCCTAGGGACATAAAAGCAGTAAACATCAACATAGGGAATAGAAGCTTTGGTGCACCAATCTATATATTGGTGCCATATGTCTGTAAAGGGGCACAAAATCTTATTCCAGCAAATCTCTGCATCAAATAATGGCAAACTGATAGAGGCATATTGTGAGATGCAGCAATTGATGAGTGACCATCAAGCACAAATGGTGGTGCTGCTCATATTAAATAATGGTGAAATAACAAGCAAAGAGGGCCCTGCCACTGAAAGCACAGCATGGATAATGGAAGGAATGGCATAGGAATGGAGGAAAATCCAGGAAGATACTATAGAAAGAATGAACAACCTTGGCAGATGTAATGTACAACTACCATTGGATCTCACCATAGAAAGAATGAACAACCTTTGCGGATGGGGATTTGGGGCAGCAGTGCTACTGCTCTTTGTTTATTGTATTTTGATTTTCATATCATACTTTAAAACTATGTGGCAGCAATGTAGCCTTTGGGCATTTTGAAAGAAGTTTATAAATTATAACTTGGAGGTTGTTTCATGATTTCTGTATGTTAATTTTGAATTTTGAATGCGTATTGAGTATTGACAAATAATATTGAACACAAATGTTATATTTTAAGGTTCTATAATGTATATTATGCATGCCTTATCCATGTTTTCATATAAATATTTAAAATTTTCCCTATATTTTATATAGCCGCCCCCCTGCTGTCCCCAAATTTGGCCTCAAAATCCAGAAACTTGGGGACTTGTCCCGCCGTCCCCTGCTGTCCCCGTCCCGGAAACTTGGGGTAACACCATTAAAAAATCAGTTTGCCAAGTCACTGTTGAGTTAAAATCTGGTAGAACTGGTGGGATATTAAGCTTAATGATCTTTTTTTGTTCTCACATTCTCTATAACCTAGAATCTTTATCTTCAATTTCATGTGTCAATGAAGGACAACTTGGACACTTGCTTTTTAGCTTCAGGGCTTGGAAATGGAGAAACACATATTCCATCTGATAAGTGCATCTCTGATATAGAATATGGGATCAGAGACAGCATGCTCATACTCTGAAAAAGGAAATTATTTTAAAAAAATACTACCATTTTTGAATTGTGTAATTCCTTTAAATTTATTATTTAGTATTTAGATGTACATCTGTATCCTTGTACTTTTTTTGGTTTGAAAAATGGTGCAGTTTTCTCCATTCCCATACATACCCAAAACCTTGGTGTCAGTGCTTTAGATAAAATCATTTTCGCTGGTTGAAACTTGATCACAAATTAATTGGTTTATTGATTTTGATGAAGCTCAAAAATTTCCACAATATCATTTGGGATGAATAAACCACTACCAGCTGTGAAATGAAGCAGTTTTTTTAACTACTATTAGGAGGCCAATGGCTAGGTACTATAAGGCCACATCAACACGTCAGTTGACCAGGAGTGAGAACTTGATTGCTGCTTCTGATAATTTGGGGCTGGATGAGAAAATGTTTTTCGGTGATATTGCTGATGGAGTGGATCTTTTGCCATTATATCACCCAGTTTTGTGCCCTAGGTTGACATGCATTTGCTGTAGTCTGCCAACAAGAATATTTGATAAAAGGTTGAAGAGAAAGATCTTTACAAATATTGTCAGCAGTGTTGAAATAAATTGAACATCAGCAGTCGACATGTTACCTTGTGGTAGACCTCTAGAAAACAATTGTGAGCTCAGTGGGGTGTTCTTTAAATTGGAAGTGCAACTAATGCTTCTGATTCTACCTTTGAATGATTAACATTCTGCTGTAATCTTTAGCGAGCTATATTTCCATGTGCACATATTTCAAGTGGACAAATTTTCTGTTCTTTTGTTTGTTATTATTTATTACTTGATGCATGTTGAATGTTCCTTTTTTCCGCTCTAAGCCAGCCACATTTTTCTGTCATATTAACTTATTTGTTCATCTGCAGACATTAATATATGTTCTTTCTTTCTTTCTTTATTTCTTAGCCTGAGTTGGCAAACATAACTCAAGCAAGGATAAAGTAATGTCTGTGTTGTAAAGGTAATTCTGCATTCAAGTAAAAATTAGAACTTGTGAAGGGCTTAGTGGTGGAGTACCCCAGTATGCCAGTAGGATATCATAGGTAAGAATCCTAGCTGGTTTGTGCCTTTCAACACGTTATCAAAGCCAGACTAGGTGTGAGCTTAGGTCAGCATGTGGGTTGAGGATGGGCAAAATGGGGGCTTGGGTAGGAAGGTGAGGTGGGGTTGATAAGTTCATTTGTATTTAATATGTAAGGTTGACTTCTTTCTTAATTGTTGCAGGCCAATAAAATTTTACAGAAATGCAGAGCATTAGAAGATCGGGTGTGCATGTTGAGTCATGGGCTCTCAACATCCACTCTGGTATTTTAATTTTCCTTGGAATCAACTTATCTGTATTTTCCATATATCTGGAATGCAAGTTATCCACTTGCATTGTTAACATCTCATGGATTAAGCGGGATCATTGTCTCTTTTGATATACAGATAATTTTACGAAATTTTTTAGACTGCATTAATTAGATTTATAGTTTGTCATAAGAAATATTTTGATGCTATTTTCATCCATGATTTTATGCAGGTAGTAGCTTATTCTTCCATTTGATATACCCTGAATTTTCTTAATGTCAATATTTTTCTATAGAATCTATTGTTAAAACTTGTGAGCGCAGCAAATATTTCACTATTGTGCTTTGTATACAACTGTATTTTTACCAATTTTATGTTTTGAACATATATTATTCTGGGTTACCTTGCAGAGACACAATGCTTGGAGCCTGAAGTTGTCCCACAAAGTAAACATGCCACTGCGTGCAATCCCAAATGTTCACAATGTTGTCACTTGTCAATTAGGACAACCAAAAGATGCAGTGTTACTTTCCATCAAAACTTGTGCACTATTATTGACCAGGTAATCCAAAATCATATGAGGTTTTGCTGCTATTTATTTTTCATGTCCACGTTTTGTATTCATGTTATTTTCCCTGTGGCAAACTGAAAAGATCTTCTGTGGCAGCACTATAATTGTACATTTCTCTTTACCTTAATTTATGAATAATCTTGGTGCTTTTGGTATGGCATAAGTGCAATACTGGTGTAAGTATACTGCTTTACAAATTCTGCTGGTAATATTGCTGAGCATAGCAATACGACTTTGGTCTTTATGACTATTTTTGTTCGGATCTATTCAGGGCTAGGGAAGAGAAGTGTGTTTAGAAAACTTTAGATGACACTGTATACCTAGTCGTATTTGATAGCATATTGTTCTTAGAAGGGTGTAACTGTACACTTATTTTACTGTATTTAGAGTACCCCCAAAAAGTAAAAATGCTTACATGACAAGTTTACTTAGTGCTGCAGGGCTTACAATTCTTTGCAGGAGAGCCCGCTTATACTCCAATGTGCTCCTGCAGTTGGGCTCATGGTATTTGCTGCATGGGGTCTTGGACCATTTCTGCAGTTGATTCGTCATGTTGTGTTTCGTGTATGTTCTCAAAGCTAAAACCTAAACATTGACACTGATATGTCTGTTGAATGCCATTAAATTTTCCATACAATAACTTCTTGTAAGCTTTACAAAATGATTTTACTCAGAAATTTGATACTAGAGCTGAAAAATAATGTTTTATACTTCAGTGCTATTTTAAGTAGGAGTATGACTAAAATCATGAACTTTTGCAGCGGAATGCTGGGAATTGGAAGAAGAGCAGTACATTTTATTTTATGACATCTTATTTGCGGCCAATCTTTCTATGGACTGGTGCAATGTTGATTTGTAGGTAATACTATCACAGATTTAACATTGTTACTGTGCTTATTAGGGTCTGCATTATATAATCATTACTAGCCATTTTATCTAATGCTTAGAGTACTTTGAATTTAAATGCCTAGATTTGGAACACATTGGTGGCAGGTACTTTTTTGTTAAGTGTTATTTATATTAGAGTAATGGATTTCTGGCCAGGGCATTTGATCCTGTTGTGGCTTCCTCTGAAACTAGCCAAGCTATCAAGCAGCGCCTCTTAAACTTTGTGAGATCGCTCTCTACTGTCCTGGCGTTTGCATATTGTACATCTTGGTAAATTACAAATCACTGCCAACTGTCTTATCATTTGCATATTGTACGACTAGGTGAGTTATTGAAGCATATGGATGCATAATGCCTATAAATTCTATTAAATAATCAAATATTCCATATAATTTCGTGCAGCATGATTCAGCAGGTACAGAAATCTGTCATGGAGCACCAGACCACTCTGGAAACAAGAAATGTATGCTATCATCATTTTTTTTTATTATTCTACAATACAATTCTACCATGGCTGTTTCAGTTTTTCAGCATCAGTTTGTAAATTGAGTCAGGATTTTTTTTTAGGAAATTTCTTCATTTCTTTTCTTAACAGACAAGGTTGCTTAGTTTCTACATAAATTTCTTTTCTTTTGCAGCTTGGATTTGAATTCACTACAAATGCTCTTTATACTGCAGTGGGGGTGGCTGTATTAGCCTTGTTTGTTCAGCTTCTGGGTTCTTCTATCCAGAAGGGGATCTTTGCTGGAGGGTTTGGAACAGTATTATTGACTCTAGTTGGTCGTGAGGTAATTATTTTTTTTTTCAGCCATCAGAAAGGGAGACCACCTCAGCTACTGTTTGGTATACATAGTTTCGTCAAGTGTCTGATGACGCAATCTATGTTTTAAATTTAAGTTTATACCGAAGTGTCTGATGATGCAATGTATGTCTTGAATTTCAGTTTATACCTGCCAACAATAGGTCTACATTGCTTTACTAGATAAATAAGATAAGCAGAGGTACATTTTTCCGGTGTTTTTCAGTGAAATATGTTGATATTAAGTTTGACTGAAAATGATTATTTCTTAACGTGTTTTTTGGAGTCGTTGAAAGTATGCTTTTCCTTATCTTCTCATGGTGTTTATGTTTGAATTACATACTATTCAGGTAAAAGATGTTCCTTAATGGAAATTCTATCACATTAACTAGGTTGAAACTACAATAAAATAGTCTGCTTTTTGTATATGAATTTTATGTCTGGTATAGGTTTAACCCAAAGTTGCATGGACGCGGATATGGATACGGATACAGATATGGATACAGCTGGATACAACATTCATAAAAAACACATACACATTTTCTAAGTTATTAGAGGATATTTTCATTACTTTACAAGTAAATAAGTAAATATAAATTAAAATAATATTAAAATTAAAATTTTAATAATTTAGTAAAGAATAAACAATTAACTTTTTTAAATTTATAAAAATTAAAATGCCAAAAAAATAGTTGAGTTGCACTAAAAGAAGACCTACTAAAATGGGTCGTTGAAATAGAAAAAAGTCTCTTTTGTCTTCCTCATTTGGTGTAGGTTTTGTTTATACAAAACAAAAAACAAAATTGCATGATTGAAGTTTTTAAGATTAAGTTTAGGAAGATTCACATTAGATTTTTTGAAAATCAAATCACATAATATCCAGCATAGCTGGAAAATTAAGGTTTTTTGGGAATGCGCGGGTACGGTATCCAATGTGTATCTGTGGTGTATCATACCTGTATCCATATTGGATACAGTGATAATGCCTAGGGAGGGGCAGGGGCATATCTGGCTACTCTGGAACTTTAACCATTAGAGATTGAAAGTAGATCAGCATCATTTTTCTTGAACAAGACAGGTGACCTAAGCTATTCAGGTTGTAACACTACTTTTTTTCGAGTATAAAATTGGATAGATTTAATATATTGGAGTTAATTTAGATGGCAGTATTAGTGTAAATATCTAAGTTTAAATATTATAAGGTCTATCTATAATTTAAATACAAATGCATAAAATATGTATTTATCAATGTTAACTAACTTAAGGCTTAAGCACATTAAGCTTACCATCATTGATATACAAATTGACACCTAACAATATGAATATGATCAAAAGAAACAAATAACATCTTAAAAGAATTTAATTGAATCCACTCCATCTTATTTATAATTAAAATATCTTTGAATAAGTTTGTTACTTATTTGGATCATAACACTTGGAAAGGTCATTCTCACCCTAAGAAGATTTCAGTGGTATTAACCCTCATAGCTATGGCACACTCTAGAGAACATATATAAAAACATATAATGTGCTTATAGGCATAGTGCTATGCATCACAACTCTAACCAGGACAATCCCAATCGTCTTAAAAGAATTTAATTGAATCCACTCCATCTTATTTAGAATTAAAATATCTTTGAATAAGTTTATTACTTATTTGGATCACAACACTTGGAATGGTCACTCTCACCCTAAGAAGATTTCGGTGGTATTGGCCCTCATAGCTATGGCACACTCTAGAGAACATATATATAAACATATAATGTGCTTATAGGCACCATGCTATGCATCACAGCCCTAGCCAGGACAATCCCGAGTGTACTTTGTACCTTGAGTTGGACACACTCTATGTGCCCCCTTCTCTAGTGCCCATAGCCTACCAAACCACCTTCTTCTTCCTTGAGTGCTCTCCATGTCTTTTACCAATTATCACATAAATGCTTTCTACAAGCCTTAAGGGTTAGTTTCCAAACCATCACACCCTTTCACAAAAGTTTGCCTTTAATTATTTTTAATAAATATAATTATTCCTCTCTTTTTAAAGAGTTTTTCATAAATTTTCTTCATTATTCCCCATTTTAACCAAAGGATCATGTTATCCTTTGTTTTTTCTATCTCTTTTTATGCTTTCATACTTTATGTGGACTGTGGGAAAAAAGTTTCATAACACAGGTTGAACAGTTCTACTGAAAATACCTCCCTCAACGATGTTTCTAACTTTCTGTTTTTCTTTTCCGGGGGGTGGCTGGGGGTGGTCAGACATTTATGAATCAAGATTTGGAAGCCATCCACATCTATTGGTTTATTAGTTCTTCCTTGGCGACAATAAATATTTGCTGCATAAAGTTTTTACTCAATTAAAATTGTATCTCTAGTTTGTGTTGAGTGGTTTATCTACTGTCTATCTTGATGCTTGTTGCTTTTATCTGTCTAGTTTGGTAGGCATCTGTTGTGTATGCCTTGAGTAGTACCATGGATGAATTTTTTTTTTTGGAGAATACCAAAGGACATTTATAATTCTATAGTTTGATAGGGAATAAATAATCATTGCACTTAGAACCTTAGTCCTTGTGCCCTAGTATATCATATTGGCAATTTTTTTCATTTATCTAGACAAAGCAGTGGGGGCTTCTGAAACCACTGTCATTTGGCATTTTACACAAATGTGTATAGTGTAATTAAAGATTTGTAGAAAATTATTTTAAATGGTAATAAAGTGCAATGTGTATCCTTTCTATCTTTCTTTCCCATTTTCCTTATGTTGATATTATTCTGCATCGATCTGTCCTGGAAACTTTCATGTCGGTGTCATCTGTTATTTTTTGGACATACCACGTGCACCTTTTTGGTCAGATGTTTTATGCACTTTTACTTATTCAAATATTTTGAAAAAGTGATTTTTTATTTCATCATTATATTTACCAAGCTCTTTTGATTGTAGATTTTTAGCAACTACATGTCAAGCATAATGCTCCACATAACCCGGCCATTTGTTGCAAATGAGTGGATAAAAACCAAGATTGATGGCTACGAAGTTTCTGGAACTGTTGAGGTTGGTAATGCTTCATTACTTACTTCAGTAGTACATAAAAAAGATGCATATATGTATTGGATTGCTAAATATACTCAACTTGATAAATTAGTAAAAATTGTATGTTTCTCTTTCTCATGTTTGTCGAGGTACAATTTGATTTCCATTGTATTCAGATAATTTTCAAACACTTAATATCTATATATTTTTCCTAATTTAATGTTTTTCAGCATGTTGGTTGGTGGTCACCAACAATTGTTAGAGGGGATGACCGGGAGGCTGTGCATATTCCAAATCGCAAATTTACTGTGACTGTTGTACGGAACATCAGTCAGAAGACACACTGGCGTATCAAGACTCATCTTGCTATCAGTCATTTAGATGTGAACAAAGTTCGAGTAAGTAGACTGTCTGACTCATTTTCTTTCCACCTCATGTGACCTAATATACAAAAGTGTCTTGGGAGTTTCTGGAGGGAATATCTTTTCATTATGACATGTGGGGGAATGTGGGTAAGTTACTAAGATGTTTGTGCCCTATGAAGTTCATCGGAGTTTTCTTATGCTCTAATATTAATTTCCGAGTTTACTTTCCTTAGTGCAAGATAGTTAATTACTATTAAACTCTAGTATTTAACTACAGATAATTTTGTCTGTGAATCATGTTCTCACTAAAAACAAACCCCCTTTATTTCTAAGAAATATATTCTATTGTAACTATATTTCATATTATGAATGGTGTGCATAGCAACAGTATTTTGAAATAATGATTCCATAAAGAGTTTGTTGCATAACAAAGTTCATAGCACAATCAATTGTATATAGTTCATGTTGGTGAAGCATTCTAATTTATCCATAAAGGATCCACCTCTTCATGCCATACATGCATATTCTATCCATATGTAATTTAATTATTTATGGACTAAGAGGAATAGTAATATTTGAATGAACATTTCATTTATTGTGCCCCTGGATAGAGATTATGATAGACGATTGTATTTGTGTTTACTGTTTGAGCACTGATTGTGAAAGCGTTCTTTCCCAAGTTTGCTTAAATTTTGTATTCTACAAGGTTGGGGTTAATATACGCATAAATTTATAATATAAGAAAAATTATAATAAAAATCATTGTCAGAAATGAAGTGAGCAAGTATCAAATTGTTTTGCAGACAACAAGTTTTGATGTCACAACCCCATTTCCCTTTCAGTTGCTTACTTCTTTCAATTCATTTGCTTACTTCTTTCTTATTGAAAGAAGTCATGATCCCTAACACGTTCACAATGGAAGCCACAAAATTGCACCATTGCTGAGTATAAGAGTACAAGCTTTAGCTAAAGAAACTTTCAATCTAGTTGAATTATGTTAGAATTTGATTTATGGTGCTTTTTAGACTCATTTTCTCTATGTTCAGAATAAACAGTTTTTTCTGGTCTTGGAAGTCTTTAAGGCTGAATTTCTGTATTGACTGGTTCGTCCAGATCTGAGTGATAACTTTGCCTCAGTACCTTGACTTACATCAGAAATGTATGGTGGAGATAAGAGGAGTAATGCTTTTTCTTTTCAACACGACAGGAATAATTTAAGATTTGGGACTAATAAGGTGGCTATTTACTGTATTGACGTAAAAATTACAGTAGCTTCTTTTTAGTATAGAGGGCTTAAGAAGTTAAGAGTATGTCTTGGCTAAATAAAATTCTAGCAACATCTTTTAGTTGCTCTTATAGCAGTATAGATTTTGTAAACTTGATTTTCTTATCTGAGCTTGAAATAAATGTATGTTTTATCTTAGAGTATTTGTTTTGAGGTTTGTAATCTTTTCTGTAATATTAATAGGCCTTCCTTCAGGTTGACTGACTTGAGGTAATTTTACTAGTCTGTCATGCCCCTTTTTCAGAATTAAAATAATTAGGAGACTTGTAATTTGTTTCTTATTTCCTGTAGGCTAAAGTGATAAAGTTAAGGAAATAATTTAATAATAGTATTTAAGTTGTTCTAATAACTTTATTTTTATAATGTTGTAAAAGGATGACTTACGTATTATTATTTTATTAATGTGAGCCTAATG
This sequence comes from Sequoia sempervirens, assembly GCA_007258455.2. Taxonomy (NCBI): domain Eukaryota; kingdom Viridiplantae; phylum Streptophyta; class Pinopsida; order Cupressales; family Cupressaceae; genus Sequoia; species Sequoia sempervirens. The sequence goes on along the minus strand of VDFB02075321.1, from coordinate 303,206,279 downwards.
TAACATTTTATAACACCTATGGAAGGAATGTTAAGTGGAAAAAGGAAACTCAAATAACAAAAGGTGACTGTAAAGGGAAGAGTTTGGCATAGAAGAGGTTATCCATTGTTTTTATTATCAAACCCTTTTCTCAGAGCTCAAGCATCTATGTTCATCTCCAAGCCTGAGGGTGTAGGGAATCTGGAGGATGAAAACCCTCCTGGTTTCTATTTCAGATCAGAAGATTAAAACCCTCTTGTCTGCTTAAGGTGGTGATTCATTTAGGAATCGAAGTTGTGCTGAAAGATTGCAGTTAATTCTAGTTTCAGTTTGGCGACTGAAGAATACAGTTGCAATTGATTTCAAGGCAATATCATCCGAGTTTATTTGCTATTTTTGTAGCACATTAGTCTGCAGATTTCTTGTGACTTGGATGTACCATTATTGAGGCACCGTACGTTATTGGACGCATCTGCACACCTTTCATTGTTATTTCTGCTATTTTTTTTGGGCATCTATTGCTGTTTTCATTGATTTGCCAAATAGTTGGGAGTTCCTATTGTTGTCGTTGTACCATCTGGTATTAGCTGCAACTATACTTTGAATCTGCTGTTGCCGTATACCTTTTCTTGGTCACCACACACTTGTCTTTGGGGCTGAATCTCTTGATGTTGATGAAACTTGGATTATACACTATTTCCCTACCTTCAGGGGTTGTACAACCATATTTTGTGACAAGAATTTGTAAGTTTGGAATGCAGCAATTTAATACTGATAATATAATAATACTCTCTTTTGGAGATTAATTGTTGATGGATTTCAGTACCATTTTTCAATGTATATGAGATTTCGTATCTTGGTCTCAGTAATAATATTTGACTATTATTGAAGTTCAATAGTGCTGTACCGTTTTCCTTATTTGTTCCAGTTTACACAAATCAGAAAATTAAAAAAAATCACATATTTTATGAAAAATCCAAAAAAGGTCATTACATAGTTTGATGCAGTAATTGGCTTAAGAGTACATCTCTGCTAAATGCAATACAAGCTATGTATTCTTAGTTGCTTTAATATTATAATAATGATATATTTCCGGCAAATTTGATTTTCATAGCTTAGCTTCAAATGAATGCATGCATGTTTATCTTTTTGGGTATGCAATCTATTCTGTAACATTAATAAGCTTTCCTTCGGACTGATTTATCTGAGGTTTGGGTGTCGTTATATTTTAATAATATGATGCAGTCATTGGAGAGATACCCTTAGTGAATTATGTTTTATGTGCTTCCAAAATAGATATTGATTTCTCTTCACAGGAGCTATAGTCTGCATTAATATTCAATATAGTTATATGATTTTATATCTATTTTTTGTTAATAAAGTATATTTTAGGGCCTTTCTTAATATAATATGGTGTTTAGATTTATTTTGTAACTATAATAAGTAATTAGTGCCTCAGATATAGGCGGTATTGTTTAATTCTGACCATGCTTGGGGAGCTTCATATGGTGGGTTTTGATTTTTTGCATTCTGGCTCTTGAGAACCATTAGTTCTGACGCCTTTGATTTATCATTTTATAAATAAAAATCAGTTCTAGTATTTACTTTTTTTTCATACAAATAAAGATTTGTTATTAGTGTGTTATTCTTAGATCATTTCGATAAGTTATTTAGTTGTATAATTCTTATGATTTCTGTTTCATTTCCAGAATATCATGGCTGACATGCGCAAAGTCTTAGCAAAAAATCCGCATATTGAACAGCAACGGTTACCTCGAAGAGTATTTTTAGAAGAAGTAAACGAAGAGAGTCAAGCTCTAATGGTAGTTTCAGAATCCCTTTGTTTTATGATGATTGATTATAGATCAAGTTCCTAATGCTAAAATATAAGTTTTTATTTGCTTTTCAATCTTATTCAGTCTCTGCTTGTGTACTTTTACAGATTCTGGTGTCTTGCTTTGTGAAAACTACACATTTTGGGGAGTATCTTGGTGTTAAGGTAGGTTTACATGATATTTGAATCGCGCAAACTTATCTAGATATGATGAAAAGGTTACTTTGTAAGTTCATAAACAGATTGCTTGTGCTTTAATTTGTAAGTTCATAAACAGTTTGCTTTTGCTTATCTTGAAATGCTCTTCACTAAAACTTGTACTTTATTCCATTCACAGTTATCTACTTATCTGCTACAAGGTATGATATTCATTTGTTTATTATAACAGGAAGCTGTTCTTTTGGACCTTTTGAGAGTTATCAGTCATCACGGTGCCAGATTGGCTACTCCAATTCGTTCTGTGAATAAAATGCACAATTACAATGAGACACAAAGCATACCATTTCAAGAAAACATAGCTGGAAGAGGAGCGGGTGTGCCAGGTAATCGACATTTCCTACTCCTTGAAAGTCGAACATTGAATGGAGAGGATGAAGGAAAACAGCAATCTCTTAGAAGCAATGAAGAGCTGAATACTGCTCACACCAAAGCAGTTGCTTCAGAAGCTAAAGAGATTGAAGTTGGAACAATTTCACCCAAAGACACTATCAAGTATGATAGTTCAGATGCAAAGGATAATTACAAGCAGAAAGAGAGGGATCCTGTTGCTGATGACACAAAATCAAAGAGCAGTAAACAAAGATTGGAAATAGTTGAAACATTGCCTCCAAAATTGCATCCAGAAGGGTTGGATTCAATGGGACTTTATTCCAACGACAAAACGTTGCATGGAGCAGCTTTGGGAAAGCCAGTATCCAAAGAAGAAAAGAATGAGATCAAATCATCTACTGAAGTTCATTGTCCAGTCACAGAAATCAATAGAGTTAAACCTGACTCAACAAGCAAATTGGAAGATGAGTTACTCTCAGACAAAGGAGAGAAACAAGGTCAAGGTTTGTCCCGGTCATCTTCCAAGACTGACCGATCTAGTATTTCCCCTTCAACTTCAAGGCTTCCATTGGAAGAAAATATGCCTCTGGGTGTTGCTTTGAATGGACCAAAGATAAACTCCTCCAATTGAGGGACATGCTAATTTACAGCTGTAACTAAAAGAACTTTCTGCATGTCAAAACAGCAATGGTAATTCTGGAGTAAAGTACAATAGGGAGTCACAATTGCCATTGCCAGGCATCTTGCAATCTGACCAAAATACAGGAGAGCTGATGGAAAATGTATGGTGGATGTATATCATATTTTCATCTAATTATTTTTTCTTGGTCTTGGATCCTTCCAAACAGGCCTATTCTCATCTGATTCCTACAGGTTATTTGAATTAGTTCTGTAAGATTCAATACCAGTATTAGAAGCCAAAGCATTCATTAACATTAAATCCTTGATCAAGGATCTGGCTAAAAAAATGGTCAAAGGCATTGGTGAGAATTGAAAGGAAATGCTTAAAATGATAGCATTAACCCAAGCTTTTGTATTTTGATGACGAATTTTATGAGGTTAACTAGGGATTAGATGCACCAAAGCATCTGAATTGGCAAAAAGTTGAGAAACATTGAAAAGGTTGTCATATACATAAAATGGCAAACATACAAGCACTTAACCTACAAAGGTGAAATTAGAGAAGTAAAATGCTCCATTAAATTGAAAATAGAAAAAAACATTGTTAGTATTCATGAGATCAAGAGAATAAAGCAGTTAGAAACTGGACTGAAACTATGCACAGATTAGAGTAATAATAAGATCTAGAATTACTAATTATTGGAAAAATCAAATAACATTTACATTTGTACCGTTTATTAAATAGGAAATGATAATAATATTATTGAGAGTTACATTTGGATGTGTTGTAATATTGTTTTTATAAAGCAGTTCATTTCAAATACAACTTTTCAAACTGTCAAGCAAAAATAAGCTACAAGTCACTAAGCTGACATTATTATTGTAAACTTAAATATTTCAATACCCCACTTTAAGGGTTACATTTCACACAACAAAACATGCTGATTGAAACAAACAAATACATATTCTTTATAAGCTTTTTCTTTTGAAAATTAATTCTTGAACTAGGTGGAACTCCATCAAGCTGTCTCATAATTCTCAAAAACCTTTATCTCTTGTGGTGATTTTTTGAGTTCCTAGATTACCACATCTTCTAACTCTTGAATCATAGATCCTTCAAATTATTGGACAAATTATAGATCTTTTGAGTTATTGGATAACAATCTATATCGAGCCATTCATAGTGCTCCATTAAGTTGTCTTAGGACCTTCAGAAAGGTATCCCTTAGGTCCATAGACCCTTGAACTATTTGGGCAATAATATAATTTCTCAAATTTATGCACTTGAACTATTTTGGTAACAATTGATATTGAGTTCAGTAGATCTTTATCTCTCTTCAAAGAAACAAACTTTCCAATATATGCATCTCGAGTATGTTGGCATTAAAAAGGAAAGCAAAAAATATATGCTTCTCATTAAAAAACTCTTTGAGTGAGAAGTTGATTTGAAATGATGAAAATCCTCAAATCTCCAATGCCTCTAGCCTTCAGTCATGAAAGTTCACAAAGGTATCCATACCTAGTATCTTAAAAACAATAATTTTCAACAAAAACATCATTTGTTGGATCTTCATTTTTAACATAGTGCTCAACATAGACTGGGTTAACATCATGTGATTTATCTTTGAGTTTTCTCTGAAGAAAATCACTAGCTTGAGTTCTACAAGTTTAAGCTATGTGACCCTTTTTACATAGTCATAACATTTAATTTCCTTTTTTCTATTATTACTTTACAAGTATAATACATTCTCATGTTAAGAATCGATTTTTGTATTCTTTGCATTTGTTTATTTTTTTCTCACTAAAAGAAGTGAAATTGTATCTTTTAGGGTTTGAGAAGTAATTTGATTAATTGTAAAAATAACATTGTTGTATTTTGAAGGCAAAACTATTTAACAAAATACTCTTAACATCCTCATCATCTTTGGAGCATTGACTTTTGCTAGTAGGTTAATGAAAGACTTCAAACTACTAATGTGATTTGACATAGTGATTCTACCTTCCATTTTGAATTTGAATAGTTAAAGTTTTAGAGAAGACTTTGCATCAATAATGTTTGCTCTAAACATTTAATGTAAATAGTCTTAAATTTTTTATGATGATTTGTCTAAATTTATATAATATAATTTTATGTCAAAAGAGCAAGAACAATAATAACTTTGACTTTACTATCTCTTTTATGTCAATCCAATAACTTATTTATATTTGAAGATGATGTTTCATTCCCATTTACTATTTCTCATAATTTTTTATCCATTAATTACATTTGAATTTTTAATTTTTCAAATATAAACATTGAACTTCCAATATTTATCTAAGAAATATTTTTTAAAAACTACTGAAAAAAACAATAATCTTATATACCCATAATTTATACACCTTACTCTTCAAAGTGTATAAATAATTTTTTGGAATATAAACAAACAATAAAAGAGTTTTCACATATAATAGCTACAATTATTTGAAAAAATAAACTAATATGACAGTTGACATACCTTAGATTTTCAGATGCATTCAACCCTTCAACAATCAAAACTTGTAGTATGGCTAAAAGTTTGATTAGGGTATTGGGCAATTTTATGTAAATATCGAGTGGTTTTCTTGAAGCAACTTGTGATGTTAAATGAAATGGGCATTTTGAGTCAAATGTCCCGCCATATACTTTAATGGAATCTCGCCTACAGAGAAATACTTTTAACCAAGGACTGCAACAGTCTAGGAAAAGAGGGAGCAAATCAGCACTTATGCATGCCCTTTTTAATGCAGATTTTTTTATTATCTTATGAGCAACACAAACCTGGGCATGGCAATAATTATGCCTGGAAAAATGCAGGCAAAACTTTATGTGCACAAGCTTCATGAATTGCCATTTTTTTGGTTTTCAAAACATTTCTTCCAACTCAAATCAAATATCATTCACATTGTGGTTCATTTGTGACACAGTTGTGCTAAGGTTTTGGGTTCATCTCATTGTGGTTCATTCGTGACAAAGTTGTGCTAAGGTTTTGGGTTCATCTCATGTAGGTCCAAGTTTTGATTTTTTTATAAAGCATTTCAAACATGATTTTTTTAACTACTAACTCACAAAAATATAATTAATTATTAATAACAAAAATAAATTACAAATCACTAAGATGATTTTATTATCGTATTGCACTAATCTCTTCCAACTCATTACTATTTCTCATAATAAATTGAGAGATAGATCATATGTTTAAGATCCATCTTGTTATGAAAATGGTGAGAGAAATAGATTAGATTAAAAATGTTAAGATATTATCAGTCCATGAGTGGTTGTCAATTGTCATAATAAGATAATACAAACTATGAAGACACTAAAAATTATTCATGACATTAAAAAGAACAAAGTAGTCAACAAAATTTAATCTATTGTAACATTAATATTACATGCAAGTGGAAATGGATTAATATTTATATTGTTGCATTAAAAACACATGCGTTAATGGACAATGTGCTAAAGAGAGTCATTTTAGATTTGTAAAGGGATTTGAGGCATGGAAGGGCTTAATGTAACAAATGAATAGAAGGATTATGATGTTCCCTTTTTACAAGAGTGAGCCTATTTTTTATTTTTGCATTCATGATGCAATTGTCATGACATATATGCTCGTGGGTTCCTTTCAATGAATGGGATGAGTGTCTATCACACTCATGAATATGGAAGGATCATATTCACTAATGTCTTTCGAGGTTTCTTACAAACTCTTTACATTGTCACCTTGCTCAAGGGGTGAGAAACACATTTAGTTGGGGGGCTTTATTTATGTGTGGGATTTGGGTCAATATCTTCAACCATGAATCGACTAAAAATATGAGGCCATTTAGTCCCTCCTAATCTAATCTCAAATTAGTTGACCAGATCAATAAAAATTGGGATATTCCATTGTCATTCTTACATAACTATTGAATGCAAGATAGCCATGTTGGTAGAGTATTGATGTAGTTGCACTAGAGTTGGTCATTGACCTTGGTAATAGGACCTAATTTCCCTCAACTAATAACATTTAGAAATTAAATTTACCATCTCTTTTTGAGGATGTGAGTCTATGTTGATATCTTTTCAAGGAATTGTGGCTCATGGTTCATTTTGAAGGCCAAGCTCAAGGACTTATAAATGGACTTTATTAGTCCTTCCCTTTTACAAGGTACTACAATATTCAGGTTCATACATTTTTTAATAATGTTTTTGATTAGGTAAGCAGGGATTTTGAAAGGGCTCATACCCTTTTTCAAGAGAAGGATATAACAATAAGAACAAGACATCAAAGGATAGCCACAAAACAACAAAAAACTACAAAAGATAGGACATTACAAAACCTTTCAAACTACCAACTCAAAATCAAGGTGATTTATAAAATTGTTTTAACAATTTTTGTTTCACCATAGTGAAAGTATCCTTGTTGTCAAATTCTTTTCTTGGAATAAGAAGAGTTCATAAGACCACATGAAGAATCCTCTTCTAGCCTCGAAGCATTAAGAAAGGAATCCAACTTTGTACTCTTCACAAGAAAATTCCCTTTTGTAATGTTGTAAAATTGCACCTCATGGTAATTTCACAATTGCGCACTTCCCCCGACATTTATGGTGCCTATTCTCATTTATGACAAGAACCTTGAGTCATAATTTCATGATTTCAACTCTATAAGGACCAATGACGAAGCCATCACAGTCCACCACCTCGTTTCTTATGAAATGATGAGTTGGATGCCTACGTAGTGCACCGACATCTATGTGGTGCACTAGCATCCACATACTTTCGTAAGTTCAAATGAGAATCTTGGAAGTCTTGACCTATGACATGTGATGTCATGATAGGATTTCAAGAGTAACAACTCTTCCCGCCCATGTAGTTAAACAAAACTCATCTTTTCACTTTCATTTGGAACACTTCTCACTTGAACTCTCTCCAACCTGCTCTTCTTTCTCTTCTCTTCTACATCACATTTCTATGGTGAAGCTATGCTAGATAAAAGTCTCACTAATAGTCAAATCTCTCTTGTAAGCGCTCAATGTCACGTCTATCAAGACAAAAGGGAGCCATAGACTATTGGTAACATTCTCTTTCTTCTTGTCAATTTGCTAGCATAATATCTATTGTGTCAATATTTCATGATATGGGTTCTCCTTCGTAGCAGGGTTTGCTTTTATCACTTTGGTGTCTATTTTGTGATATGGGTTCTCCTCCCTAACAGGTTTTGATCTTATCACTTTTGTGTCTACTTTTCTTTGTGTCTATTATTCTCTCTATCTATTTGGTTGTTCATGGAGGTGGGAACACCAAAACGAGGGTTAACTAAGGCAAGCTCTAAAACAACCCTAACATTTTTCCTCGTTCGCCTTGTGTGCAAGTTGCTCATGTGGAGCTTTGCAGGAGGCTTCGAAGCACATGCCCTCTTATAAGTTGGTATCTTTCCTTCCTTATCATTTATCCACATTAACACTTTCTGTTAAATTGTGAGTTAACCATACCTAGGTTTCTAGATAGTTAGAAAATCCTTTTGAGTAATGTCTAAGGGTCTATTGCTTTATCTGTATGAGACGCCAACGCATCCTTGGGACTGCAGTGTGTTGTGTTGAAGTCCCACTCTTGTGCTTTCGTCCTTTGGTTGAGAGATTCTCCCTCTATCTTAGAAACCTCAATGATTTTCTCTTTCAATTCCCAGAGTTATCTTCCTGTAATTATTCACGAAATTATGTTTTTAATACACTTTTGCAATCTCTTTCATCCTACTCAACTTATTAGGTAGTCCAAGGTAGTTAAGGGAAATTCACTCCCTTTAGGCTCTTTGGTGTCCTAGAGACTTAGCAGTAGTGAATCCCCCTTTATATATTTGGTGAACTCGATGTGAATCATGTCAGATCTTTTTCTACAATGCTTTAATGTTTATGGTAATGATTTTTCTAAGGAATATTTTGATATGTTAGATGATGCCCTAGATGATTTCTTGGAGGTATCTTCTCCTATTCATTGATCTTTTGAAAAAACTTTTTCATCACAACTGTCTTTACAAGTTGAGAAGTCTATAAATGTAGTGACTATCTCCGTGGCCCCTCAAGGGCCTAAGAGACTTGTCATTTACTTGACTCCGGATAGCCCCTCGCCTAAGAGTATTCATTCTACTCATGGGGAGGATATAGAGTAGGCGTATCTATATCCTCCCAACCCCCTGAGAATGGCAAACCATAGGTCGGGAATGGCAAAGTGCATGGTCGGCAAGGTTTTCCTTGGGTGGTGACCAAAGCAAGGGGTGGAGGCATTGACGACATTAATCTAAATACTCTAATTCCCTCCTATCCTTTATTGGATTGGTTCTTTATGGTCACGTCCCCCACCCCCAACAACTACAACACAACAAAAAATACCATAGAACAAAAGCTCCCCCCACCCATCCCTTGGGTGGGATGGTGAGGAGAAAAAGCTGGCTCCTGATGAATAGTCAGTGGAATGAATCTTTGTTTTCGGTTAGCTCGATTCAGCTCCTAGGACCTTCCCTTCCATCAATGACTTAGTAGGTGGAGTTCAATTGCTTGGCTTGGGTGATGAGAAATTGGCCCCATGCCTTTCTTTCTATCTTTCTTTATGTACTTCCATCTACAAAGTGATGGGGAGTCGACCAAGGATGGGCCCATTCCTATTGCCCCCACCCATCTATAATCCCCACCTAACATGGGAATTGTAGTTTTAGGGAAGGCCTATCTATATATCCTCCCACTCATAGTGACTGTACCCTATATCCAGGATGGGTGGGAGATATAGTTGGTCGGGAACTAGAGTTTCCCATCCACCTAAATTCAAGGGGCCTCCCACCCAAGGAAAATAGGATGTTGGGGTTGATGTGGGGGGCTTACTATTTATAGGGCCCGAATATATAGTAGTTTCCCTATTCTCTATAGTGCCCCCACCCACACCCCATTATAATTAGTGAATCAACTAGAGTAAAAGGTTGAGGTTAGGTCAGTCCATACTCTCCTCTCTGGTCTAATTATAGATAGTAGGGGCCCCTACTTGTTCAAGAAAAATACGATCTCCCAGAGACAAAGAGAGATGGAGACCTACTAAACTCTTGGGTTCATAAAGTGGTGGGGGCCAGAGAGATGGAGCCCAACTCTTATGGCTATGGCTTGATTTGGGGGTCATCATGGCAACTCTTGATCCAAGTTGGTCGGATTCCCTACCTCAATATGGCGAATGAAGAATTTCACTATATGGGAAAGGGTCGGGTTGGTCGATCCCTACTCTACATCGAGGTGGGCCCCTACCACTACTATAGTCGTTGGTTTGATTAAGGAATCTAGGTTGGATTGACATACTGTAGCTAAAAAACTATTTTGTTTAGTGAGGACTAGACCCAACTTTTATCCTACCTAACTATTTGTTCAATATCTGCATGTTCACTAATTGAGCTTCCTTGGCTCCTCGTTTGGCCATTAAGTTTTCCTACTTGGGCTCCCTAAAAAGATTCATTATATTAAGTGCGGTCAAAGAAAGAATAAGCTGCAATTTGAGGAGCATGTTGCTTGCGGGCCCTACTCTAGATAGTGGCAGTGAATTGTTTGTTGGAAATATGTGTCGCAAACATTATAGGCTGAAACCTCCATTAGAGCCAAGTTGGTGTGACATCCTATTTGTCTGGCCGTTTAGCAATTTGTTTTATTTAGTTCTGAACAGGTCGCTGTGACCTTGTTATTGTCTTGCCGAAAGGTTACACTGTGGAGTCTATCGCTGTAACTTGGTGTATTCGTTATGACCTTATAGTGCTCGGGAGATCTTTGGCCGAAAGGCCATTCAATCATATATCGACGAGATTCTTGGCGACTAGGGTTTCATAGTGACTTCAACACTTAGGGAGAAGTCTCAGCAAATAGTGAATGTCTTACCAACAGGAATTCATATGTTGTCTTCACTGTAACTAAGAGTCTCAAAGAAAGGTCTTAGCGATAGATGAAAGTCATGCCAACAGGGACATACTCGGGAGTTATCGATATAACACTAAGGCTTCGTTATGAAGTCTGGGCGATAAGCTAATGTCTTGCCGATAGCCGATGGCTATCAGACTGACTCTTGGTCTCAGGAGGACATCTTGGCGAATGTTGAAGGTTTCACCGATAGGAACATCTTGTGGGATCTTCGGTATAACCCTTGGTGACAGATGAAGCTTTTGGGTTAAGTCATAAAGCTCGGTAAGAAGTCCTAGCGACTTTGATGTGTCTCGCCGATGTTATAGAATCCTCGGGGTAACTTAATGATTTCGGGGAAATGTCTCGACAATAAGCTCTTGTCTTGTCGACAATTCTTTGGAGTTCGTTATGACTTAGTGTCATCGGTATAATATCACACTGAAGGCTATGAGTTTGGGTGACAACGATACATGTGGAGATCATCGTCGTGAGGTCTTGGTGAGATCGATGTGCTATGCCGACAAAATGTTCTCTTCGGAGTGTCTTGTGACATCGATATGAAGTCTCACCGAAGCTCGATACTCTTGCTGAATGAAATACTTATGTCTATATGACTTCGCTATAACCTTTGATGTCTCGCTATGATCTCCTGGCGAAAGCGATAGGTCAGGGTGACTATTTGGTGACTCGGTGAAACTCTTGTAGCTCGATAGAACGTCCTGCGACTACAATAACTCTTGGAGACATCAATATGAGGTCAATGTGGCATCGGCGAGACACAGTTAGTGTCTCACTGAGAGGCCAATACATTGTGAATTCTGTTGACCGAGTAAGACCTTCATATGTGGAATCTCGTGGACGAATCAGAAGAGCCGAATTGGAACCGTTGGGAGTCTGTTCGTTGCGACGGTTTTGTGAGGGAGCTCGACAGATAGGGAACACCATGGATATAGTCAGAATTTGCAGACACTTGGGGGTTGGATAGTGGTTCTATCAACTGTGAAGTGTGAAGAGTTCAAACTGTATCAGAAAAGAAATTAAAATTTGTAAAGGCTATATCTTGGATGTTTCTGTTCGAAGAATGCTCATGATGAATGCTGCTGTTTAATGACACCAGAAAGATAAGTCTGGAAGTTGTATGTAATCTTCATTACTGTAACACAAAGTGATTTCTCTTGGTGTGGTGGGTTTTTCTCCCGTAAGGGTTTTCCCACGTATATCTGCTGTTCATGTGTGTTTGTCAAATACTCTATTTCTGTAATATGTTTCATAGTGCATCTTAACTTGACTGTAACTATAAATTTTAAAGTGTATCTGCATTCTTTCCTGAGGTATTGACGTTAGGAGAATTGTTTTCTGCATCTAATTTTCTTTTCATTGTTGTCATTGTCAATCGACTATCTAGGGAAAATATTTCTCTCGTGGAAGACCTGCTCATTCTGACCATCGCTATAGAGGAAATCGACCCAGAGACCCATTAGTAGCTAGGGCAGATTGGACTATTTTCTTTCTCTACCCCTACTCTAGATAGTGGTCTTTCTGGGATCTTTACCCAAATATCCCTAAGGAAGCCAATAGTGTGGCTTAGCCTTCGTATGGAACTAGCATCATCCTTTTTCCTGGGGTGAATGGATATTTAAAAGAGTTTTTTGATGAGTCCACCCCACCAGCTATGAATAGAGCTTGACAAGAGCGGGTGCTAATTCTACCACAATCCTTTGAATATCCACCCCGATCCCTCGAGAGAAGCTGATCTGTCCCCAGGAAATCGGATGCAACCCATGCCTATATAATTTGGCCCTACTATTATTTGCTAGCAATGGTTCAAATCTCCCTTTCCATGACCATCTCTATTGGAACTATATAGGGGGGTGGGGGGAGAGGGATTGATTTCAAAGTCTCTGTGTGAGTTGTATGTGGTGAGAGTCGCACACACAATTATTTGGGGGGGTTAGTACATTTCTGGAATCCTAGTGCGTGCAACACCCCTACTGCTACTATAGTGTGGGGTGGCACATTTATGTATAACTAGTGAGAAAACTCAAGAAAGGAGTTAGGACCTCTTGAGTTCCCTAAAGGAATATATGGGTGGTGGCAGAGCCTCGATCTGTACCAGGGGCGAATGGGGTAATTATTTGAGATAGGGGTTTCATAGAAAGAAGTGAAATCAATTTGGAAATAAATCCATGCCCTAAACTTACTTCGTATCTCCTATACCCACCATACTGAATCTATGAATCTAACTATCCATGGCGCAGAGGAATCAACAATCTTCCCTATCTTTCCACTTACTACGATAAAGCAGTATCGGTTAATGACAATGACTGCATATAATACTAGAAGAAATAAAAAATTGAATCAAACTACTTCTCAACCTACTTTTGTTCTGACTTCTTTACCACCCTCTCAACCAAGTCTTCCTTCAATACCTAAACCCACGACTAAAGCACCTGGTGATTACGATCTTGTTGAGCAACTTCTTGTTACTTCGACTAAGATCTCACCATGGGACTTGCTTTAGTCTACATCTATTTATCAAGGTATGCTATAGGAAGCCTTGTGAAAGATTCTCTTTTCTTCTTCTAGGACGGTGAATGTTAATGCGTTGATAGCTCATATTCGTGTGGATTCGCCAAATATTATGTTCTATCCACAAGAATTCCCACCCTGAAAGTACAAAAGCAAGAGGATCCTCTAATGATTATAATCAATTTCAATAACATTGGTATTAGACATGCTCTCGTTGACACTGGTTCAACTCTCAATGTATGTAGCATAGACTTATTACCTAAGATTAAAATTGATTCTTCTTCATTAGCTACTACTTCTTTATATATTCATGGATTTGATAATGCTGGTTGTCAAGTCCTAGTCACGATAATCTTGCCTTTGAGACTAGGACCTGTTACCATACCCATCTTAGTTTATGTGATGTCCAGTCCTTTACCTTACAATATTCTCTTGGGAAGACCTTGGATTCACGCTTTGGGAGTTGTTAATTCTACCTCACATCATTATATAAAATTTATTGCTAATAACCAAGTGATTACAATCAAGGCCAACCTTGAGGCTGCACACCTTTGTGAGTTGGCAATTGTTGGTCGAGCCTCGGTTGTTTCCACTCTTAAAAATTATATTCCATGTTATCTTTCGATTGTCCTCCCGCTAAGGAATACAATCAAGATCCTATCAAGGAAAATAATTGTGCCCCTGCTAAGGAAGACAATCATGCTTCTGTTGAGGAAGCTAATGTTTGTAGTCCCATAAAGAAGGATGATTGTGATCTCATGGATGTGTTTAATACTCATGTGTGGAATAACACTCTCTATGTGGATCTACCTCCATAAGAATTGCAAACCCGTTATAGTCTTGGCTTTAAGATTGTTTCTAAGTATGGTTATGAGTGTAAGGGTCTTGGGCATAACAAGCATGGAATCTAAGACCCTATCTAAGTTAGGCCTCATAAGTGCAGCTTGGGGCTTGGTTTCTCTTTTGAATAGTCTAGGCAGAAACAGTGGTGGAGTGTCAAAATGATTTCCATTGGGCCTCTTGATTTAGTTCATCCTAAACTAATTGAGAGTAAGGTACAATATAATGAAGTTACCCTAGATGTTTTCTTCTCAAAGGAATAGCTAGAGGAATTCTGAGGTGTCTATTCCCATCTACCTCCTTATCACCATAAACGATGATTCTCGTATCACTTGCATAAACAAACATACTTTGGGGAATTCATTTTGAGTATGGATGAGGAGGCTCCTTTATCTAATGTAGATGATGATGTTCCTATTCCCCATCTTGAAGACCATAGTTATCTCCTCAAAGGGGATACTATTGATGTATTCATGGATCCTAAATCTTCTGAAAAGGTGATGAAAATTGAAAAGTGTCTTTCTTCAAAGAGTCTAAGCAACATTCAAAATTATTACATTCTTATAGTGATATTTTTTCTTGGTCATATGAGGATATGCTCGGTATTGATGAGTTTGTAGTGGTTCGCAATATCGTCCTATGTCTCAATGCTAAGCCTGTTAAACAAAAGATCCGAAAGATGAATCCCAAGGTTGCATTATTAGTTAAGATTTAGATAGAGAAGCTATTAGAAGCAAGCTTTATCCGTCCAATTGAATAGTCAACTTGGATACCAAATATCATTGTTGTTAGCAAGCCTAATGGCCAAATTCGCATTTGCATTGACTTTCTTGATCTTAATAAGGCTTCTCTTAAGGATTATATTTCATTTCCTAATATTGATATGATTGTAGACTTGATTGTAGGCCATGCCTTGTTGTCCTTCATGGATGGCTTCTCGGGCTATAATCAGATTTCTATTAACCTAAAAGATTAGTATAAGACAACCTTCACTACCTCGTGGGGTACCTTCTGTTATGTGGTCATTCTGTTTGGATTAAAGAATGTAGGTGCAACTTACTAGTGGGTGATGACCTTAATATTGCATGATTTTATTCACAAAATTCTAAAATATTATGTTGATGATATCTTGGCTATCTATGACTTGTCCATATCACATGGAAAATCTTCATCTTATTTTTGAAAGGCTTCAAATTTATAAGATGAGATCCTCTTAAGTGTGTATTTGGTGTTGAATCTAGGAATATTTTAGGATTTATAGTTTCACAACATGGAATCAAAGTCGAAATGAGTAAGATTGATGTTATTGTTAACATGCCTCCACCTAGAAACATCTCTCAATTGTGCAGTCTACAGGGGATAATTTAGACAATTCGAAGATTCATATCTCATTTGGTTGATCAAACACTTCCTTTCACATATTTGCTAAAGAAAGATGTTTGTTTTCAATGGGATGATGAGTGTGGGAAAGCTTTTGAGTCAATCAAAATTTATTTTTCCAATCCTCCTATCTTAATGCCGACTATGCAGGATAAACCCTTTATGCTTTATATTGCTGCATCACCTCACACTTTAGCAACTTTGTTAGATTAGTATGATGATGATGGTAAAGAAAGAGCGGTCTCTTACATTAGCCACATCCTAGTGGATTATGAAACTTGTTACTCTGCCATGGAGAAACAATGTCTTGCTCTAATCTTTGTAACATAAAAGTTAAGGAATTACCTTCTTCATGCTGAAACTCATGTCATTATAGAAAGTGATCTTCTAAAGCATTAGTTCACTAGAATTGAACTTGTTGGAAGGTTGGCGAAATGGGTAATGTTTCTTTCTGAGTTCAACATCAAGCTTGTAACTCAAGAATCCATTAAAGGTTAAGCTGCTATCAATCAAATGGTAGAAGCTCCATCATCAAACTCTTTCCCTAATTTGGACTTATTTCTAGATGAATAAATTTTTACAACTAATCATGAGCCTGTATTTGAGATGTATTTCAATGGATCAAGATGTCAAGTTGGCTTCAGAGCAGGAGTAGTTTTGATCTCGCTTGAGGGTGAGCTAGTTTCTCTATACTTTTGATTGGAATTCCATTGCACTAATAATATCGTTGAGTATGAAGCCCTTATTTCTAGCTTGTGTGTCATGATTGGTTTAAACATCAAACATCTTCACATAGATGGTGATTCTGAACTTTTTATACATAAAATTATGGGGAAATATCAAGAAAAGAAGAATAAGCTACCTCAATAGTGAGAATTGGCCTTATCCTAGCTTGATCACCTCTCCTCTTTCATGGTAGACAATGTTCCTAGGAGAGAAAACTAACATGTGGATGTCATGGTGAGTGTTGCTTCCCTTATGCCTTTAGATAGAGGTACATAAGAATACCACTTTGTGGTACATATTATTCACTCTCCTACTGTCTCATATCAACCTAAATCTGATCCTATCATGTGTGCTTATGTGGAGGTAGAGGAATGGTATTCTAACATTTATAATTATTTGTAGATTGGAAATTTTCTTGACGATGCGGCAAAAAACATTCACACTTGGAAACAAAAATTTTTAGTTCGATACATTAATTGTCAGATGTTCTTTATTGAAAGTCTTACAATGTTCTGCTTCTTTGGTGTCTCACTAAAGTGGAAATTCCCCTTGCCCTTAAGGAAGCGCATTTGGGCTTTGAGGGTGGACATTTTGGTGGTAAATCCCTAGTGCAAAAATTGATTCACATGGGATATTTTGGCAAGCAATGGAGCAAGAATCCTTTTCCTTTGTCAAGAAATATTTGCAATGTCAACATCATAGATGTCTCATTCACACTCCTGCTCAAGAGCTTCAAAACTAGACATGTCCTTGGATATTCACAAAATGGGGGTTGGATATCATTGGAAAAATATCACCTTCTTCCAAAGGACATTTATTCATCATCACCACTATGAATTACTTTATGAAATGGGTTAAATATTTTCCACTTCGATCCATGAATGTTGAAGCCATCTATAGCTTTCTTCTAAACAATATCATTGCTCGATTTGGATTTCCTTCCACCCTTGTTTCTGAAAATGGTACTCCTTTTAAGAACAAAGAGGTGAAGCAATTCTTGGAGAAGTTTCACATTCAACATCGATTTTCTACACCATACTATCCCCAGTCTAATGGCCAAGTTGAAGCATCTAATAAAACTCTTGAGCTCATTCTTCAAAAAATAGTAAATAAACATGGGAAAGATTGGAATAGTCAATTAACATACGCCTTGTGGGCCTATCACACAACTATTCATACGATGACTGGCACACTGTTGTATGACCTTGTGTATGGTGTCAAGGCTATCATGCCTTTAGAGTTGGAAATTCCATCTTTTTGAGTTTCCTTTAAATGGATAATTGATGATGAACATTACCGTGCTAATTGTTTGCATCAACTTGAGTTGCTCAATGATCCCCAGCTGCAGGCCCTCAACCACCTTCAAGCTTACCAACAACCACTTTCTAAGCGCTACAATCAAGGTGTTCTTCCTAGGAATTTCAAGGTAGGTGACATGGTTCTCTATGAGAACTAGAGAAGTGTAAAAGTGTTACTTGATCAAAAAGGGAAGTTAAGACCTATTTGGTTAGGGCCTTACATTGTCATCTTTGTGTATGGTTCTGATGCTTATGGATTGTCATCTATGGATGGAATGCCTCTAAAAGAGCTTGTAAATGTGATGCATCTCTGTTGATACTATGCATAGTGTCTATGTGTCATGTGTGTAATTCTCATCCCTCGTAGATTGCAGTTTGTTATACTATGGCATTTCTTCATTAACACATTATTGCATTTTGTGTTATGATATAAAAATGTGTGTGTTGGGGGGGGGGGTTAATTTCTTTAATTAGGAATTACATAAATACATGCATTTTATTATGCTATGTGTCCATGCATTGCATTTGATTACATATTTTGGTTAGGAAATTAGATCATCATTGTATTTAATTAAGATACATCCATGTGTGTTTATTAGATCATGATAGTATCTAATCTAAACATACATCCATAAGTATAACATCTATCACATAACCATACATGAAAGTGAAAACATACATATAGAATGAATAAAATGATGTCAAAATCAAAATCTCATATATATTTATATAAAATGTATGTCATATACATGTATCACACCGTTGTAAAAAATGAGTGGTGATTGTGACCGTATATCTATGTGTGTCTATACATCAAAAATAATGTTGTCTAATATAAATATCATTAGTATACAAAATGGTACATATCAAAATGGGAATCTATCTCTTGGGTGTGTGGTTCCCAAGCCCTCTGTTCTTGTTGGAAATTATGGTATGGGTTGGACAAAGGTGATAGAGTGTGATTTGTGTTATGGCTAGACTGACATGCTTGCTCATAATCCTCGAATCTCGCTTCTCATCTTGGCTATCTCCAACTATACATTCCTTAGGTCCTCTTGTAGCTATGGATTTTTTGCTAGCCTCACAAATGTTGCCTTCCCATTGAGGTCATCAAGCCAGTTTCATAGAGCATCATGTGCCCTCTCGACACTCTCTACTCTCATCCTCGCCTAGCCTCACTTGGTGAGCGTAGTATGCAACTCCGTTGATTGTTGATCCCTTTGTTTGATTAGAGTGGTGATGTTAGTAGTCCTCTACACCTCCTCCACTTGCACCTCCTTGTAAGCTCTCCATAGGTACAAAACATGCTCAAATAGGTGGGCATGTTTCCCTGCTAAAGCTGGCTTGTATGCATCTAGGATGCTCCCTTGGACTAGCATGACCGAGGCCACCTCTGAGATGTATTGTGCAATAATTGTGGTCCACTCTTGTGTTCCCATTGCAACCACAAAGTAGTATATCACATCAATATTGTATGATATCAAGTCATAAATATGTATATACATATATGAGAGGAAACTAAAATACTGAAAGGAAATAATGTAAATCACTCACATACCTGGATCTTTGCCCTGCTAGTGTGGATCGAGGGAGGAGCGATGCTAGGACCTGCACCTTGATGCTAGGACCTTCACCTCCTGTGCCCACTACTGTTACTACTATGACAAGGCCAATGGTTGTTGATGGTGGTGTCGCTAACTAGGACGACATCTGGAGGAGATGAAAACCTCCACAGTTACCTCAACCTCTATGTCATTTCACCTATCGCCTCTCCCCATTGTTTGTCATCATTTCCTTCATTTTCTTCTCCTCTTGGTAGTGCATGCTCCTAAACACTAACATCACCTTTGGGGGCATATGTCGAGAAAATTAGAATAGGACCATGCCTTAGCCACTAGGTCTTGAAGTTTACAACGACCCCTACATCATCGACTATCAGCATCGAGGGTTGATCATCATTTCCTAACACATCATCATTAGCAACAATGTCTACTATGGTCAAATGGCGATGATTTCCTAACCCCACCGCACTCTTGACTGCTTGTGTGTATGAATGGGGTGTTGGGGGAATAGTTTGCAAGATCCTAAACTGTCATGCAACCCTGTGCCAGTAATAGGGCATGATGAAAAAATTAGTATGGATGACCATAAATTTATTATGCTGCATGTTCCATAGATGTTTCTGGTCTGATACCTACCACATGCCTCTATATGGTCGCCATCTCATCTGGTTCGACTAAAGGGTATCAAACTATAATCTCCAAAATTGGAAGTCTTCATTCCTTCAATGGCATACACTAGTTTGTACATGTGGGCCATTGGTATATTGAAGGCTATCCCCCAAGGATACAGGACTGGCTGAGTGCAAGTAATGTGTGCAAATTCACACACCTTTAGAAGTGTGCAAATAGTAAGGCTAGAGTAATCATAATGCAAGAACCTACCCTGCTTGTGGTATAGGTGTGTGAGCTTGCTATGACCCCAAGAAAAACCAGTCCATTGCTCCATCTCTTTGATCATATAGATGAGGTCCCTGTGAAAGTGAGAGCCTCAGTCATCCATGGTTACTTAGAGGGTGACGGTAACTATCATCACCCTTCACAATAAAGGGACCACCACCCAACCATGCTTGAACCAATGGATGTAGATGTGGTTGTTGTCATCATCAGGGTCTGTGTGCCTTGTGCAATACTACAATCCCTTAAATTTCTCTCAGGCGAAGCGTGTCATCTAGCACCACCCATCGTCCACGTATGGGTAGGCTAGTGATCCTATAAATTTCCTCTAAAGTGACAGTCATCTTGTTGGTAAGTGGAAGGTGGATGTGGAAAACTCCTAACATTTGATTAGCACCATCAACATACAATCATGGTACAACATATCTGGCATCATGAAGACCCACCACATGCTTACTCATCCGAGATGATCTTGATCATCGAGGTGCATTTGAGTCACTTGGTCATTTAGCATCATAAGCACACACACGCCTCCATTCTACCTCATCTTAGGATAATATTGCAAAAAGGAAAAAATATCAATGTTAGATCCATTTGCATCAAACATATTATAACTTCTACATCAACTTTTTTCTAAGAATAGCCTCTGGGATGTAGGTACATCGTGCAAATTTCTGCACAACGTGCTGGTGTCCAGGGTTGTTTGCCATTAAAGTTGTCAGACAATAATGCATATGGTGGACACTAGCACAACTGAAGGCCACCAATGTACTAGCGAGATGCTAGCACACTGGATGGACACGTTTGTGCCGTCGGGATCCTACGTTGCAAAAAATGGAAAAAAACTACAAAAGATGCTATAATATACAAAATGAGGGATGATTCAAACTCACCTCATCAACCTTGTCTCCCTCGGCCACCGCTCGAAGCAATTGCTTGATCTTTAGCTCCTGAAACTCTCTCCTATGAGGAATTTTCACTAACTTTTCTCTCACAAAAGTCAACAAATAGCTAGCAGTGAAAAGTGAAAATGACCTTTCTAAGGGACCACTCGAGTATATATAGACCCTTGGGTCCATTTTCCCCGACAATCATGGTCTTGTCATTTTTCCTGTTTTTACCCCACATAGCTAGGGGAAAAACCAAGAGGGGGCATATACTCACCTCTTCATCATATTTTTCTTCTGAACCACTGATTTTTCTTGAGCATTGTTTGTAAGGAAGGTAAGGTAGTGGAACAACTTCCTACACTAATCTTGAGAGGAGAATAATGGATTTTTTTTACAGATCTTTAATAGTTACACAAATTTAAACAAAAGAAAACACAAATATCATGCATACCACAACACAACGATTTATGTGGGAAAAACCCTTCCAGGAGAAAAACCCCACACTCCAAAATCTACCCAATACATTATTCAGCAATCACAAAGATTGCAATATACTTGCAAAGCAAGCTTCTCATAGGAGTATCACCACTCAGAGATCCAAAGCCAACATGACCATTATCAAACTCTTAGAATACATCACAAATACATAGCCGTAATACAACACCCTCATAAAAAAGAGTTTCCTTCTAGGGCAAGACAAGATAATAAAATATCAATTGCCAAATATGAGACATAATAATGAATAGTCGAGATTTACAATAATAAAGTGTATATAGAATTTGGCATTTGAGGGTGCTACCCCTAGACCCCCAATCGAGGGGATGATCCCCCTAGACCCCTCGTGGGGGGATTCCCCCATGCCCCCCCTCGTCATTGTCGACTGAACACTACCTTATGTAATTGCAAGGTTGAGACAATTTTCACAACATTCTTGTCGCCTTGGTAGCTTCTTTTGATTTTCAAGTTGACCTAAATTTGAATCTTGTAGAACAAAACTTCACATTTGATGTTGTGGTTTCTTATTTAACTTGATCGTTGGGGGCATCATTAGTGCCTACTTGCTAAACCTCTATGGCCTCTACAGTATCCTTTTTGACATGCAAATGTGTAAAAATTTTCAAATTTTTGAGTTTGCTCTAATATTCTCTTTTCTACTTTAGTGTACCTGATTTTTCTCAAAAATTAGCTCACTAAAGTGGGGGAAAAAATGTAATGTCATAAAATTGTACCCTATGGAAATTTCACATTTGCACACTTGACTCCCACATTTATGGTGCTTAGCTGCATTTATGACAAGAACCTTATGAGTCAAAGTTTCATGATTTCAACTCCATAAGGACCAATGATGAAGCGACCATAGTCTGCCACCTTGTTTCTCATGAAATGGTGAGTTGGATGCCTATGCGATGCGCAAACATCCATGTGGTGTGCTAGTGTCCACATACTTTCACGAGTTCAAACGAGGAGTCTTGGCCCATGACACGTGTTGTCATGGTATGATTATGAGAGTAACAACTCTTCTCACCCATGCAGCTAAACAAAACTCATCTTTTTACTCTCATTTGCAACACTTCTCACTTTAACTCTCTCCAACATTCTCTTCTCTTCTACATGATATTTCTACAATGAAGCTCTGCCAGATAAAAGTCTCACTAACATCCAAAGCTCTATTGTAAGCACTCAATTTCATGTCTATCAAGCCAAGAGGGAGCCATAAACTATTGGTAACACTCTCTTGCTTCTTGTCAATTTGCTAGCATAATATCTATTGTGTCAATATTTCATGATACAACTTCTCCTTCTTAGCGGGGTTTACTTTTATCACTCTTCTATCTAATTTGCTTTGTGTCTATTATTCTCTCTATCTATCTGGTTTCTTGTGGAGATGGGAACACCAAAATAGGGTTTGACTAAGGCAAGTCCCAAAATAGTCCCAACATTTTTCCTTGTTTGCCTTGTGTGCAGATTGCTTGTGTGAAGCTTTACGGGAGGCTTTGAAGCATAGGCCTTCTTGTAAGTTGGTATCTTTCCTTCCTCATCATTTATCCACATTCACTTTCTATCAAATTAGTGAGTTAACCATACCTTAATTTCTGGATAGTTAGTAAATCGTTTGAGTTATGTTTGAGGGTCTATTGCTCTATCTATATGAGACTCAAGTGTGTCTGTGGGACTACAACATTTCGTACTAAAGTATCACTCTCACACATTCATCCTTTGGCTGAGATCCTCTCCCTTTGTCTCATAATTCTCAATGATCTACTCTTTCAGTCCTTGAAGTTGTTTGCCTATAATTATTCCTAAAAATCTATTTTTAATACACTTTTGCAATCTCTTTCATCCTACTTAACTTATTAGGTAGTCTGAAGTAGTTAAGGGAAGCTTTCTCCCTTTAGGCTCTTTGGTGTCCTAGAGACTTGGGAGTAGTGAATTCACCTTCTCTACACATTTATTGTCTTCTTTCTACACCTCCTTAAAGGAATGAATAGACTCCAGAATAGTAGTAGAAATATGATCCTTTTTCCTTAAAACAAAATGGTTTTTCTTGTTATTTAGACAACTCATAGTAGTATGAACCACTTTAAAACAACAATGTCATATAACAAGAGAGTCTTCAAATTCAATTTGGTGCACCCAATCTTCTTATTTGGAAGATAAAGTAATTTGAGTAGGGAGCACCTTATTTTTCTCTACAAACACAAAATCTTTCAAATAATGAACACTATTTAAACTTTGTGATCAAATCAATAACACAAGATTGCCCAAAATTATTGGCAATAATCATTATAATTTTTCATTTCAAAAATCCAAAGGTAGCCCTAGCAGTTTAACCCAAATAAGAAACTTAAAACTATTATTTCTCATTGGATTAAAACTTGGAGATCAATTTTTAAGAAAAAGGCCATTATTCTCTAAAAAACAAGGACCTTCAAGAAGAATCATTGAGCAATATTCTAGAATGGAAAAGGAAAAGAGGAAAAAATTATTCATCATAGTACCTACCTAAGCTTGACCTCTTAGTTTCTAAATTTGAAACAACCATTTTTGAACTGAATTAATGTTGGGATGATTGCCACAAAATCCCCCAACAAGAAAATTTCTAAGCCAAGCCAATCATTCAATAGTAAGACAAGTAGGGATTATTATTTGAATATGTCCCTCCACCTCAATCACAATATAAACACTAGGAAAATCAGCCTCTCTAGAACACCCAACAAAACCTTTCAACAAGCTAGAGAAACTAACTACTTGTAACATGCACGTTGCATCACTATAAAATTCCATAGAAACCCTATGGGAAGTAGGAACAATGAGAGGGGAAGTAGCCGCCACCTAATACCTTGAGTAATGAACTCAAGCATCATTTGGTCTTCATCAAACTTTGGTGGAAGGACACCTTTTCTCATCCCTCAAAATGGATCTAACTCAAAAACAACTATATCAACCTTATTTACAACCTCATATCTTTGAACCTTCAGACGAGACTCCAACATAATGTCTAGGAGGAGATCATCCTCCTCTTCGATCCATTCACTCATCCAATCAAAACCACCATCCTCTGCATCAAAGACACTAGAATGATCATCGTCCTTTGCATTTCCCAAGACAAATCTACTAGAGGAATTTTTATCCTTTTCAACCTATTTTTGTACCCAAATATCTTCATCAAAAAAGACAACAAGAAGATCTACATCCCCTCCATCACCCATGTTGTTGAAGGATCTTCCAGTCACCACAAAGGTGTATAGAACCCTCATTTCCTTATAATGTTTTAATAGTCATTTTGCATAATTTATGTCTAGGAAAAAAGCTTTCCTTATGTATGGGATCTATTTAAATTATATTCTTTTTAAAATTATCTACAAATTTATGTGGTAGTTTGAAAACAATGGACCAAAAAACTTGTGCACACGTGTTTAGAGAAGCATTTTTAATTCTTTGTAAAGTTTATTGGCTGATCTCCTTAATGATCATCTTCTTTAAAGATTCATCAAACCTAATTTGGAAAGAAATTTCTATCATTTTGTGGTAGCATGTTTAATTTTTCTTAAAGTAATGTATATTTGAAGTTCATCTATTTGTCACAAAGGGAATTTTTCAGTTAGCACTCTAAAAGCTTGAATTTAGATTCATGCATAATCAATGAACATCCTCAATTTTGAAATACGTGGACATTAACACTAACAAATGCAACCCAAAAAAGTCATTACTTGTTATTTCCCTTCTTTAAAATTTCCTTCATACAATTTTTCTTCCTCATTTAATTATAAATGAGAAACTTGTGGTCATTTATGGCTATCAAAATATATGCATTTAATTTATTTTCTACTGCTCTCCTTAAAATATTAACCTAGGGAAAAAATTAAGAAAAGAAAACCTCCAACAAGAAGTTTTAAAAAAAACATTAAAAGCATTTGGGATTGTAATTTATTAAAAATACTTGGAATGAGAGGTATATTAATTATTATCCAAAGAGATGCAATGTATAGTGATTGTAGGGGGGGATGTTGAAAAAGGTGTGTTAGCAAGAAAAATGGGGAGACACAAATTGAAGTTCTAAGCCCCAAGTTATTTCTATGTGTTGTATCCAGACATACAAGATGAGCAAGGAGTTACTTTAGACAGTCAATAAACTAGTTAGCAGAATGAGATACACAAAAAACTGATTACCATAAATCATAACACATATCAGATACTTATATATTAATGCTCATTCATTAACTACATATGGTAAGGGTCTCACCCTCTTTACAACTCCCTGAATCTCCTTCTCTTATTATTTATTTCTTACTTCTTATCTCTTACTTCTTCCTACTTACTGTAACACCCCATTTTGTGTTTACCTACTTACTATTACTATGTTAGGGTAAATTACTGCATTTGTGAATGTATTTGGAATTCTATTTGAGAATATATGTGCTAACACTTTGTTATCATTCTGCTGACACTTTTTTAACAATGAATGAATGTTTATTTCATTTAAATGTTATATGATGAAATGCATATATGGAAATGAATGGTTATTGAATTGAATTATTCTAACTATGAGAAAGTATTATGTAACTACATATTTTGATGAACAACTGACTACCATGGGAATGTGTTAGTTGGATGTAGGTTCATATTCAATCCTCCAGGAGCAAGGGGAAGTATCACTCAGGGAGAAGAACTTGGTCAGATAACCAATAATTAAACCTAAACTGAGCTTACACACACACTCACAGTAGAATGGTTGAGTCAAGTTATTGTGTTAAGTCATCCTTTAGTACGATGTGGTTGCATTAGTAAGGGTCTTGATTACTATTGAGTGCATCCTTGGATGATGTTTATGTGTTTGGAGTTTATGGGTTCTTCTTTGTATTACTATGCTTGATTGATGAGGTGAACACACATTAAATATATATATATATATATATTTTGACAATAGACCATACGCATGAACACGTACATGAGAGTACATAGGTAGATGTACCTATGCACGATTATGAATGAGTTGCTTCTGAGCATGGTGTTATCATGTGGACAATATGACATGTATATATATGTATATGTGCATCACACATATATTTCCTATCAATAAGATGGTAATTGTATGTGCATTTGATTACGTAATTGGATGTATATATATATATATATATATATGACATATATACATATATACATATGTACATGTGTGTTGATATATACATATGAGTGACAAACAGAAATGTCCATATAGATATATCAATATATGTATATGTACATATACATGTACATAAAGGTATATATATATACATACAAACGATATTATATCTTTTAGTATTAATTTGATCTAATTCATTTGAATATCAAATGTATACACATTTGATTGACATGGATTATACATACACACACACACATATACACTTATATATAATACATAGCATTGAGGCTATTCATTGACATATGTATACACATGTATATATAAATATATATTTCTATATATATGATTAATAAAGTTTGATTTGTATATATGTTATGCAAAGTATTAGAGGCTGATCTATGCAAGTAATGTGCAAAAGATAAAGGCCAATATGGAGTAATAAGCCATGGTTGATATCATACAAAATGCATCACTATTTTCTAGTGGTACAATACTTAAACCTTGGAACACATTTTTCCATAAGATAAAAGGCGATGGAAATATCTAATATCAACATTTTTGTATGGTTTAAATGCATGATAAAAGGGAAATAACCGCAACAATAAACGTGTTGGTCAAAGCATAGTTTGAATGCTAGTTTGGTGTTGTTGAATCATCCTTCCTTTGTCGAATAAATAGACTATGACAAAGTTGACAATGAATATGTGTTGCTTGTTAATTGAGGACTATTTCTTTGGATAAACCATGCTAAAGGAATAGGTAAAAGGCTGAAACTTGGCACCATTTTATGAATTCTCTGTCTCTGCAGAAGTCTATCATGTTTGCAATTTGATTCTCATATTTTGAGCATGTGCATATTTGAAATAATCTTGAGTTGTTGTCAAGCAAAAAAGGTCGATGTGTCGAATACCGAGTTGAGTTTGTACTTAGAATTTTGCCACCTTTTTGTTGTGAGAGATGAGTGACCTACATGATTTAGTGGTGTCAAATGGAATACCTTTTCCTTAGGAATCAATGTATCAATATTCTGTATAAATAGATGAGTCAACTCTCTCATTTGGGATGCACAATTCTATAGTTTTATTCTACTATAAGTATTCTAAGAGATTATAATTGCTAGATGAATTAAAAAATGGAACTCAGGCTTAGCTCACTAAAACTGACATGGAGAAAGTTCGTTGACATTTTTCAAAAAAGATGGTTAGCCCAACTCTTTTTCAACCAAAAACTTACAGATTCCAGAAATCTGAGACAAGGTGAGATGATGGTTAATGAGTACTGGGAAAAGTTCACTTGCTTGTTATGTTATGTACCAATGTATTAGAAGGATGAACATTTTCACATAAGGAAATTCATCATGGGGCTTAATAGCTAGATGGGAGGAGAGGTAGATGTTCATGGTACAACAACTATGAATCCAATGTATGAGAAAACTACTAAACAAGAGCATAATCTTAAAGCTATCTCCATCTACTAGGAGAACAAGAATTGTAAGAAGATTGTGGGAGCTCAAGTCAAGCCAACTCCAAATAAGTTTCAAGTTGTGCAAGATTTGTAGAAACAAGGGGAAAAAGGATCCCAAAATAGTAGAAGAGAATCAAGGAGGGAGCGCAAGAGGAATAGTTGGACCAATGGTGGGGATTCTAATAATGTTGGTGGAAATGCTAATAAATCTGGAGAACTCATAAGGAAGAAAGGACCGACTACTGGATGCTTCACATATGGGGGAGACTACTATGCTATTCAATGTCCCAATAAGTCTTTTGGGTCACGATCTTATGGTAACCCACTCCCTACCCAACAAGCGGTGTTCCAACAAAAGATTCATGCTGCTGTGGATGATTGCCAAGAGGAATATCAAGTTACTCCAATAGAGACTCCAAGTATTTTATTTGGTTTACCCATTTCCATACTTATAGATACTAGAGCAACTAAATTTTTTATTTCACCTAGAATAGCAAAGAAAATATCTAGGACGGTTGGTTATATGGAAAAGTATTGGGTTGTAGAATATACAAACCAAACAAGAGCAATGGTAGAACAATGTTTGTTTGAAGTTAAGATTGAGCTACCTTTTTTTTCCATGTAGGTAAACCTATATGTAGCGCCCTTAGGATCCTCTTATGTTATCCTATGAATGAAATGGCTATGGAGGCATAGAGCCAAGGTAGATTTCCATTCCAAAACATTAGAATGCTTGGATGATTTTGGTAACCAAGTGATGTTACAAGGAATACCTAAGGAGGTCAAGTTGCATTAAATATCTGCAATGCAATTGTTAAGGGCTAAGAAGAAAGGATGCAAGCTCTTTGCAATCAAGATGGAAAAGCTTAAATATTATAAAGGATTAAACTCTTAAGAAGGTCTTGATAACTTTGAATCATAGAGTTACCAAGAGATGGAGGAAGGTGAAATAAAGGAAACTAGAGTAACATATATTGAACTGTCCTATACTGTGAATTTTTTTGGATGTGTTTCCAGAGAAATTACTTGGATTACTATCGAAAAGGATATTTGACTTCTCTATTGATATAGTACTAGGATCTGAACTTGTTTCCAAGTTGCCTTATAGAATGACAATAACTAACTTAATGGGGTTGAAGGAACATCTAGATGAATTGTTGTCTAAGGGGTTGATAAGACCAAGTGTATCACCTTGGGGGGCACCAGTAATATTTGTGAAAAAGAAGGATGGTACTTTGTGTTTGTGCATACATTATCGCATGATTAACAAAGTTATAGTAAAGAACAAGTATCCATTGCCACACATTGATGATCTATTCAATCAAATGAGAGGAGCTATTGTATTTTCTAAAATTGATCTATGATCTAGATATCACTAGTTGAGAATTAAAGATGAGGACATCTTTAAGACTGCTTTTAGAACCAGATATGGGCATTATGAGTTTAAAATTCTACCCTTTGGTATAACTAATGTGCCAACAACATTTATGAACCTTATGAATAACGTATTTAGGGATTGCCTAGATAAGTTTTTCTTGATTTTTCTTAATGATATTTTGATTTATTAAAGGAATGAGGAGGATCATTATAGGAATTTACATATAGTTCTACAATGACTAAGATAACATAAGTTGTATGGGAAACTCTCTAAATGTACCTTTTTTCAAAAAAGAGTACATCATCTTGGACATGTGATCTCAATAGATGGTATCTCAATTGATCCAACTAAGATCAAGGCAATGCTAGAATGGCCAATGGCAAAAAATGTCTTAGAGGTAAGAAGTTTTATAAGATTGGTGGGATATTATAGAAAGTTTATTGCAAAATTCTCCAAAATAACCTTTCCATTTACTTCTTTGCAGAAGAAAGGGAAGAAGTTTGACTAGAAAAAGAAGTGCCAAGTAGCATTTGATTCACTCAATGAGAATTTAACTACTTCCCCAATTTTGAAAGTACTAGATCATGATGGAGACTTCACAGTTATCATAGATGCATCAGGAGTGGGATTTGTAGGTGTTTTAATGCAAGAAGGGAAAGTAATTGCTTATGAGTCAATGAAGCTAAAACCCTATGAGCAAAATTATGCATCACATGATTTAGAGTTAGCAACAGTGGTTCACACATTGCAGATGTGGAGGCATTACTTGTTAGGGAAGCCCTTTTGAGATGAAACATGATCATCATAGGTTGAAATATCTATTTACTCAACCTAATCTGAATACAAGATAGAGAAGATGGTTGGAGTTAATATATGATTATGACTTCAATATCAGCTACATCAAGGGAAAAGAAAATTGGGTTGTCGATACCTTAAGTCAAAGATGTCATATTCCTTGAATAGTGACAATCCAAATCAATTTTAACGGTCAAGTATTGTAGAAATGCAAAGAGGGTGAGTATTATATGCAAGTTAATCAAGCACTCGCAAATAATCCACAAGATGCTAGGTATGAAGGATTTCATTTTGAACCTAATGGATTACTTAAGTATAAGGGGAGAATGTATGTACTTGACTCAAAAGAGTTAAAAAATATGGTATGTAAAGAAGTGCTAGTTTTAGATTAGAAATGTAAGCAATAAATAATGCAACACATAAGACAAATGAACATAGAAGTTTACCCTAGGAAAACCCTCCTCGAGGGAGAAAAACCCAACAAAATATCTCTTATATATAGGACGAATAAGAGCAGAAATCTGCTTTACAAATTAGACCCTTCTTAAGGGAAAACTTGACACAATAAATGGTGAGAATCTCTTCTTGATACAACTAAATAGGAATCTCCTTGAAGTCAAACTGTTGCTACAAAATTATGATCTATTGCTAGGGTGCAAACTTCTCCTTGAGAGTGCAACTTGAATGAAGAATGAACTGATGATTTGATGAATCAATTTCACCTTGTATATATACAAAACAAGGTGTCTCTTCATTTGGGTCGACCTCTTTTAATAAATAAAAATATAAAATATAATTTTTAATTAAGGCTGACTTGCCTTATTAATTATTTATTATTTAAATTTTGAGAGAAAGATATCTCCCACCACTATAACATCAACAAGAAGTTCATGAAGCACCATACTCTAGACACCTTGGTGTGACAAAAATGTTGGCCGATGTGAATCCATTATATTTTTCGAAAGGGATGAAAGGAGATGCTACTAGGTTTGTGGCTAGTGCCTTGAATGTCAAAGGGTGAAAGCAGAGCATCATCATCCTGCAGGCTTGTTATACCTACATGATATTCCAGAGAGCAAGTGGCAAGTCATAAGTATGGATTTTGCAAGGATTGCCTATGTCAAGGAATAAGAACAATGTCATTCTTGTGGTTGTGGATAAGCTTACTAAGGTAGTACATTTCATACCAGGGAATCTAATTGGTGGAGCTCTTGTCATAGTTCAATTTTTTTTTCAATAAGTATTTAGATTGCATGGAATTCTTGAGAAGATAATCTTGGATAGGGATGCACGAGTCACCTCAAGGTTTATGTAAACCTTATTTTCAGCACTTGGGGTCAATTAAATATAAGCTCAGCGTATCATCCAGAAATGGATGGAAAAACATAAAGGGTGAATCAAGTACTTAAAGACCTACTTAGAATTTATTGCATTTATCAACAATACAAGTTGGAAGATTACTTTCCTTTAGTAGAATTTTCTTATAACAATTCCTACCATTTTACAATAAAGATGACTCATTTCAAAGCATTATATGGTCAAAAGAATTGAACCTCAATAAGTTGGGATAAACTTGAGGATAGGTTGACTCTTGGTCCAAAGATGTTGGCTGAAATGGAAGAACAAGTGGGGATTGTTAAGCAGAGGTTAGTTGAAGCTAATGATAGACATAAAAGCTATCCAGATGCAAAGTGAGGCCCAAAATTTTGTAGTAGGTGACAAGGTGTTGTTGAGGGTTAAACCTCATAAGAGTTACATCAAATTTGGAAAGTTGTCCAAATTAGCTATGCACTATGTAGGACCTTTTGAGATTTTTGAGGAAGTGAATCCTATATCTTACTGAATTGCGTTGCCACCAGCTCTTGCTCAGATGCATAACATCTTTCACATTTCTTACCTAAAGAAGTATATATCGGGAGATAATCATGTAATTGATTGGAATGCTTTATAGGTATTGTACCCCATAGTGGTAACAATCGGTCCTATCAAGGTACTCGAAACACGTAAGCTTTGCTTACATAACAAAGAATTTCTGCAGTGCAAAGTCCAGTGGGACTAGTATGCGAAAGACTCTACCACTTGGGAAGACTATGCTAAGATACAACAAAAGTTTTTGCATGTTTTACATGCTTTTGAAAGTACTTGAAAACAATGTTGTTTGTTTGTTTAGTTTATGTTTGCTACATAAAATCATCGGGGATGATGATTCACAAGGGAGAGAGTATGTCACACCACATTGTGTGTTTTCCTACTTACTATTACTATGTTAGCATAAATTATTGCATATGTAAATTTATTTGGAATTCTATTTGAGAATATAAGTGCTTAAAATTTGTTATCAATGAATGCATGCTTATTTCATTTAAAATTTATATGATGAAATGCATATATGGAAATGAATGGTTATTGAATTGGATATTCTAACTATGAGAAAGTATTATATAACTGCATATTTTGATGAATATCTGACTACCATGGGAATGTGTTAAGTTGGATGCAGGTTCATATTCAATCCTCCAAGAGCGATGGGAAGTATTAATCAGGGACACGAACTTGATCAAGTAACTAGTAACAAAACCTAAACTGAGCTTACACACACACTCACAGTAGAATGGTTGAGTAAAGTTATTGTGTTGGGAATTGGAAAGTCATCGTTTAGTATGATGTGGTTGCATTAGTAAGGGTCTTGATTACTATTGAGTGCACCCTTGGATGATGTTTATGTTTTTGGAGTTTATGGGTTCTTCTTTGTATTACTATGCTTGATTGATGAGGTGAACATACGTTATATATATATATATATATAGATATAGATATGCATGTTGATGATAGACCATAAACATGAAGGAACACGTACATAAGAGTACATAGGTAGACGTACCTATGCATGCTTATGAATGAGTTGCTTATGAGCATGGGGTTATCATGTGGACAATACAACATGTATATATGCAACACATGTATATTTCCTATCAATAAGATGGTAATTGTATGTTTGTTTGATTGTGTAATTGGATGTATATATATATTTATAAGATATATATACATATGTATACATGTGTCAATATATACGTGTGAGTGAGAAACAAAAATACCCATATGGATATATCAATATATCTATACATACATATACATGTACATAGAGGTATATATATATATATATATATATATATACAAACACTATTATATCTTTGAATGTTAATTTGATCTTATTCATTTGAATATCAAATGTATACATATTTGATTGACATGAAACACACACACACACATATATATAATACATAGCATTGAGTCTATATATATATATTTATATATGATTAATAAATCCAATATGGAGTAATAAGCGATGGTAAATATCATACAAAATTCATTGCTATTTTGTAGTGCTGCAATGCTTAAACCTTGGTACACATTTATCCAAAAGATAAAAGGTGATGGAAATATTTAATATCTAGATTGTTGTATGTTTTAAATGCATGATAAAAGGGAAATAACTGCAGCAATAAACATGCTAGTCAAAGCACATTTTGAACACTATTTTGGTGGAGTCAAATTATCCTTCCTCTGTCGAATAAATAGACTATGACAAAGTCGACAATGAATATGTGTTTCCTATTAGTTGAGGACAATTTATTTGGATAAACTGTGCCAAAGGAATACATAAAATGCCGATACTTGGCACCATTTTATGAATTCTCTATCTCTGCAGAAGTCTATCATGTTTGCAATTCGACTCTCATCTTTTGAGCATGTGCATATTTGAAATAGTCTTGAGTTGTTGTCAAGCAAAGGAGGTTGATCAGTAGAATACCATTTGCTGAGTCTATACTTAGAATTTTTTCACCTTTTTGTTGTGAGAGATGAGTTGACTTGTATGCTTTATTGGTGTCGATTGGCATACCTTTTCCAAAGGAATCGATGTCTCAATATTCTATATAAATAGATGAGCTAACTCTCTTGTTTGGGACACACAATTTTGTAGTTTTATTCTGCTGCAAGTATTTTGAGAGATTATAACTAATGTATGAATAAAAAATTGAACTTGGGCTTAGCTCATTGAAACTGACATGGACCGAGTTTGTTGAATTTTTTTAGAAAAGATGGTTACCCCAACTTTTTTTCAACCAGAAACTCACAGATTTTAGGAATTTGAGATAAGGTGAGATGACGATTAATGAGTACTGGGAAAAGTTCACCCACCTGTTATATTATGTACCAATGTATTAGAAGGATGAAAGTTTTCACATAAGGAAATTCATCATGGGGCTTAATAGCTAGGTTGGAGGAGAGGTAGATGTTCATGGTCCATCCACTATGGATCTAGTGTATGAGAAAGTTGTTAAACAAGAGCATAAGATCAAAGTTATCTCCATCCACTAGGAGAACATGGATCATAAGAAGATTGCAGGAGCTCAAGTCAAGCCAACTTGAAAGAAGTTTGAAGTTGTGCAAGATTTGTAGAAACAAGGGGAAAAAGGATCCCGAAATAGTGGAAGATAATAAATGAGGGAACACAAGAGGAATAGTTCTAATGGTGGGGATGCTAATAATGCTGGTGGAAATGCTAATAAATCTAGAGAACCTACAAGGAAGAAAGGACAAACTACTAGATGCTTCACATGTAAGGGAGACCACTATGCTAGTCAATGTCCCAATAAGTCTTTTGGGTCACGATCTTATGGTAACTCACTCCATACCCAAAAAGTAGCATTCCAACAAAAGATTCATGCTATTGGGGATGATCGCCAAGTGGAGTATCAAGTTAATCCAATAGAGACTCTAGGTATTTTATTTGGTTTACCCATTTCCATACTTATACATACTAGAGCAACTGAATTTTTTTTATTTCACCTTGAATAGAAAAACAAATATCGAGGAAAGCTAGTTATATGGAAATGTCTTGGGTTGTAGAATATGAAAACTAGACAAGAGCAATGGTGGAACAATGTTTGTTTGAAGCTAAGATTGAGCTACATTATTTTTCTATGTAGGTAAACCTATATGTAGCACCCTTAGGATCTTATGATGTTATCCTAGGAATGAACTAGCTATGGAGACATAGAGCCAAGGTAGAACGACATTATAAATTAGTAGAATGCTTGGATTATTTTGGTAACCAAGTGATGTTACAAGGAATACCTAGGGATGTCAAGTTGCATCAAATCTTCACAATGTAATTGTTAAGGGCTAAGAAGAAAGGATGCAAGCTCTTTTCAGTCAAGATGGAAAAGCTTTGAAGATTATAAGGGATTAAACTCTCAAGAAGGTCTTGATAACTTTAAATCACAAAGTTACCAAGAGATGGAAGAAGGTGAAATAGAGGAAACTGGAGTAATAGATATGGAAATATATCCTATACTACGAAATTTTTTAGATGCATTTCCAGAGGAATTACCTAGATTACCACCAAAAATGATATTTGACTTCTTTATTGATATATTACTAGGATCTGAACCTATTTCCAATGTGCCTTATATAATGAAAAAAATTGAATTAATGGAGCTGAAGGCACAACTAGATGAATTATTGTCTAAGGGGTTGATAAGACCAAGTGTATGACCTTGGGGAGCACTAGTAATCTTTGTGAAAAAGAAGGATGGTACTTTGTGTTTGTGCATAGATTATCCCATGCTTAACAAAGCTATGGTAAAGAACAAGTATCTATTGCCACACATTGATGATCTATTCGATCACATGAGGGGAGTTGTATTTTCTAAGATTGATCTACAATGTAGATATCACTCATTGAGAACTAAAGATGAGGACATCTTTAAGATCAATTTTAGAACTAGATATGCGCATTGTGAGTTTATAGTTCTACCCTTTGGTCTAACTAATGCGCCAATAACATTTATGAACCTTATGAACAACATATTTAGGGATTTCCTAGATAATTTTGTCTTGGTTTTCCTTGATGATATTCTGATTCATTCAAGGAATGAGGAGGATCATTATAAGAATTTAGAGATAGTTCTACAATGCTAAGAGAAAAAATTTGTATGGAAAACTCTCTATGTGTACCTTCTTTTAGAAAAGAGCACATTATCTTGGAAATGTGATCTCAGTAGATGGTATCTCAGTTGATCCAGCTAAGATCAAGGTAGTGCTAGAATGGCCAGTGCCAAAAAATGTCTCAGAGGTAAGAATTTTTATGGGATTGGTGAGATATTATAGAAAGTTTGTTGAAAAATTCTCCAAAATATACTTTCCAATTACTTCTTTGTAGAAGAAAGGGAAGAAGTTTGAGTGGACACAGAAGTGCCCAGTAGCATCTGATCTACTCAATGAGAAGTTAACTACTGCCCCAATTTTGAAAGTACCAGATCTTGATGGAGACTTCACTGTTATCATAGATGCATCAAGAGTGGGATTGGGAGGTGTCTTAATGTAAGAATGGAAAGTAATTGCTTATGAGTCAAGGAAGCTGAAACCCTATGAGCAAAACTATGCATCACATGATTTAGAGTTAGTAGTAGTGGTTCACACATTGCAGATGTGGAGGCATTACTTGTTAGGGAAGCCCTTTGAGATGAAAACTAATCATTAGAGGTTGAAATA
The DNA here is from genome assembly GCA_007258455.2 of Sequoia sempervirens. Classification (NCBI taxonomy): domain Eukaryota; kingdom Viridiplantae; phylum Streptophyta; class Pinopsida; order Cupressales; family Cupressaceae; genus Sequoia; species Sequoia sempervirens. The sequence goes on along the minus strand of VDFB02075321.1, from coordinate 303,169,439 downwards.
TCTATTTACTCAACCTAATATAAATGCACGACAAAAAAGATGGTTGGAGTTATGATGCAGGAGTATCCATGGTTGATAGGCTATCCTGCATCAACAAAAAGGAGAACTAAATTTGAATTTTCTTTTTAATTTTTGGTGAATGTTGAATTTCATATTTTATCTTGCGAAATTAATATTTTATGAGCATTTAGATGTTATTGTTAGGGTTAGAAATGGTAGATATCTAACAATTAAATGTAGATTTAATTAATAAATAGAGAAACTAAAATGTACACAAAATAAATTATAACACAAAGAATTTAACGTGGTTCACCCAATCTAGGCTACATCCACCAAACTGTAGCCATCCAATACTTTTATTATCCAATGCAAAAACTATTACAATCTTGCGAATAATCGTGTTTTTCATCATATTGTAACACCCATCCGAACCCCTTTTTAACAAGCTTAGAAGCTTCTAGATTTTGGGTTCTACAAAATCGGATTTTTCTTTTTTCATTGATTTTTCCCTTTTTCGGTGATGTGAAAAAGTAGGGGGGAAATTTTTCTCGAGGGTTGCTACCCCCAAACCCCCGCCTAGGGCCCAACCCAGCCCTGAACCCCAACAAGGATACATGTTGGGGTGTATAGTATACAATGGGCTATACAATATAGCATGATCAATCGCCACATACCAATAGTTATTCCATCTTTTATATTCAAATTTCAATTTTGGAGTAAATTTGAAGAAGACAAGTTGGGTGGATATAATGGAGAATCTACCTTGAAAGCAAGAAAAGCTTGAAAAAGCAAAGTAGGAGTTGGTTTCTTGGAGGCTATTAATTTGATTTGTAACTCCAATTTTAAATTCCAAGACTCCTAATAAATAGGGAATCAGGGGGTGGGCACCCAAGTTTGGAAAACTTGATTTTTGCTTTCATGGAAAAAGTGAAGAAAATAATTAAAGCATTATTTACCACTCAGAGCAGGTCTGAATTTGAAAAGCCTATTAATTAAAGGATTTCAAGAGGTGGGCATGGATTTCTAGAGATGCTTTTGAAATGAAGGAAAAATCAAATGAAATGAACTTGCATTTGCATTTCATGTAAACTAGAGTGTTTATTGAGAGAAAAGTTTTATTTTTGTGTTTAGGGTTTACAAAGGAAGACTCAAGAAGGTGTAGCATGCCTCCAAGAAGGTGTTTTCATGGTGTTGTTTTAGGTTGAAGGATGGTTGCAGAGGTGTAACATCACCAACAGATGCATATTGAGTTGTGTTGTCGAGTGTTGTTGTTTGTTGTAGATGTTGAAGAGAAGCTTTGTTGTAAAGCATTGATTTGCTGATTGCAAATCATTTTTATGGTATTTACCAAGGGTTTTGTGAGGGGTTTGTTGCAACCCATTATCTTTTGGAATTTATTGTAATTTCATTGTCCAATTTAATAGAAAATAACATTGGGATTGTTGTGAAAAGTTGTGGATAGAGGAATTGGAAGGAATTTATGTTGTAAGGGTTTTTTACTACTGCAAATATTTTGTATTTGAGTTTCCCTAGAGTCTTTTAGGGGCTTGTAGCAGCCCACTATTCTCTTGGACTGATTGCAATCCCATTTGCATAATTTAATTAAGTTTGAAGTTGTTGGCTGCAAGTTGTAGACCAGAGAATAATTTGTTGTAGGAATTTATTTCCTATAAGAAGTGTTTTCCAGTGATTTTAGTGTGAGCTATTTACATTAATTTCCATTGGAGAATTTATTTTAAATTATCTCCTCTTTACCTGTGGTATTAGAGTTGGTTGTTCCTGAGTGTGTGGTTAGAAGTGTCGATGTGAGGTAGTTTGCACCAAAACCTATGGGTAGAGAGTGAAGCAGTTGCAAAGAGAGTGTGAAAAAGTTCTTGAAAAAATGTCTTGGAAGCTAGGAGAATTTTTTGTGATGAAGAAATAATTTATAGAGCCACAAACAGAGAATCAAGAGCCCATCTAGAGGAGAAATTTATTCCAAACAAGGTGTAATGTGAGTGGGAAATTTTGCATAATCATTGTGGACAGTGGTAGCACCAATAATATTGTATTTGAAGAGATGGTAAACAAGTTGAAATTGAAAAGAATCAAGAATCCTAGCCCATACTACATTTATCGGTTGCAAGGAGATTCCAAATATTGGTAAGTGAGCAATATGTGGTTGATTTTCAAATTCATAGATATAAGGATGTGATTGTATGTAATATAGTACCTATGGATATATTCCATTTTTTCTTGGGTAGACCATGGTTGTATGATCAAAGAGATTTACATGATGTAGGAGGAATACATATAGCATCATAAAAGATGGGGAAGAATATGTTTTGAATCATTTGTAGGATAGGCAAGAGGAAGTGGAAAAAGAATTTGTAGTAGATAATAAGTATAGAAAGGAAAATAAAATGGGAAAGGTTGAATTTTATTGTTCTTTTGGTATTGATATGTTTGCAAGTGAAACCTTGTGTGCAGGGAATAAGGATGAAAAGGAAAATATGGAAATCCTTGTTCAAAATGATAAAGAGAGAAAAGAAGAGGAAAGTGCAACAATGATTAAAAATAATGAGTTTCCTTTGGAGGTCTTGACAGTAATGGAAAATGAAAGTGCAACAATGATTAAGGATGATGAGTGTCCTTTGAAGGACTTGAAAGTAATGGAAAATGAAAGTGCAACTAAGAATGGAGGTGAAGAAGATATGGTAGCAGGCAGTGGTGAAGAAAACGTTGAAGAGAAAGAGCTAATGCATAATATATTTAATTTTTATGATGAAGATGAGAGTGGATCTTGTGTAGATGAAAATATTTCAGCTGTAGAAAAGGAATGGCAAGTGTTGAAGGAAGGTGGAGTGAAGATTGCAGAAAAAGGTAAAGAGATGAAATCAAATTTTGATGAATGCTTTGATGAGGTTGAGAATGATATTGCAGCAAGTAGTGAGGAGGTAAAACCTTTTCTTTTTAATTATTTTCATGATAAGTTGGATGATTTAGTGAATTAAAATGAGATGGTTTAGCTAGAGATTGCTAGTGAAGTATGGTAGGAAGAGGATTTATATGGTGTTGCAAAGTTTAGTGTAGGTAAATTTTGGTGGAGGTGATTGGACTATGGTGGGTTGAATCCCACAAGATTAGAGGATAGTATGAGATAAATTTGGAAGATTTGGTTGGTTCATGGTGGATTTGATTCCACATTCAAGGGATTGAGTGTTGAGAAGAGTTGTCAGAGAAGGATACTAGTTCCAATTAGGTGTTGGAAGAGAAGGAAGAAGAACAAATCAAAGGTATCTATTTCAGAAATGGAGTTTGATGTAGATTGATTGAAATGTGAAAGGGTGGTACTACCACTCAACTCCATTTTGTGAATCCAAATTCACAAAATTTTCCCATCATGGGTGTTTGATGCAGGAGCATCCATTGTTGACAAGCTATCCCTCATCAACAAAAAGGAGTTAAATTTGAATTTTCTTTTTCAATTTTTGGTGAATGTTTAATTTCATATTTTATCTTGAAAAATTCATATTTTATGAGCATTTAGATGTTATTCCATGTTTTAAATTCAAATTTCAAGTTTGGAGTAAATTTGAAGAAGATAAGTTGGGTGGAGATAATGGAGAATCTACCTTGAAAGCGAAAAAAGCTTGGAAAAGCAAAGTAGGAGTGGGTTTTTTGGAGGCTATTAATTTGATTTGTAATTCCAATTTTAAATTACAAGACTCCTAAAAAATAGGGAATTAGGAGGTGGGCACCCAAGTTTGGAAAAGTTGATTTTTGCTTTCATAGAAAAAATAAGAAAACAATTAAAGCATTATTTACTACTCACAACAGATTTGAAGTTGAAAATCTTTTTTTTTTCAATTTTATTGATGGAAATTAATTTAATTAAAGTTTTTCAAGAGGTGGGAAAGGATTTCTATAGATTCTTTTGAAATGAAAGAAAATTCAAATGAAATGAACTTGCATTTGCATTTCATGTAAACTGGAGTGTTTATTGAGAGAAAAGTTTTATTTTTGAGTTTAGTTTTTCTATATTATAGAGGAATACTCAGGAAGGTGATTTCATGGTGTTGTTGTAGGTTTAATTCTGGTTGCAGAGGTGTAACATCACCAACAATTTCATATTGAGTTGTTGTTTTGTTGAGTGTTGTTTGTTGTAGGTGTTGAAGAGAAGCTTTGTTTCAAACCTTTGATTTGCTGATTGCAAATAAATTTTATGGTATTTACCAAGGGTTTTTTGAGGGTTTTGTTGCATCCCATTATCTTTTATAATTGATTGCAATTTCATTTTCCAATTTAATATAAAATAGCATTGGGATTGTTGTGAAAAATTGTGGACAAAGGAATTGGAAGGAATTTATGTTGTAAGGGTTTGATTTGCTGCTGCAAATATTTTGTATTTGAGTTTTCCCGGAGTCTTGCAGAGGCTTGTAGCAGCCCATTGTCCTCTTGGATTGATTGTAATCCCATTTTCATAATTTAATTAAGTTTGAAGTTGTTGACTACAAGTTGTAGACCAGAGAACAAATTGTTGCTAGAGTTTATTTCCTATGAAGAAGTGTTTGCAGTGATTTTAGTGTGATTTATTTAAATTAATTTCCATTGGATAATTTATTTTAAATTAGCTCCTCTTCATCAAATTAATATCTGATTATGACTTCAATATCAACTACATCAAGGGAAAAGAAAATTGAGTTCTCGATGCCTGAAGTCAAAGATGCCATATTGCCTCAATAGTGATAATCCAAACTGACTTTAAAGGTCAAGTATTGTAGAAATGCAAAGAGGATGAGTACTATATGAAAGTTAAGAAAGCATTCAAAAGTAATCCACAAGATGCTAAATATGAAGGATTTAATTTTGAACCCAATGGATTACTTAGGTATAAGGGAATAATTTATATACTTGACTCAGAAGAGTTAAGAAATTTGGTATGGAAAGAAGTTCATGAAGCACCATACTTTGGACACCTTGGTGTGACAAAAATGATAGCCGATGTGAAGCCATTATATTTTTCAAAAGGGATGAAAGGATATGCTGCTAGGTTTGTGGCTAGGTGCCTTGAATGTCAAAGGGTGAAAGCAGAGAATCATATCCTGTAGGCTTGTTATACCCATGTGATATTCTAGACGGCAAGTGGCAAGTCATAAGTATGGACTTTATGCAAGGATTTACTATGTCAAGGAATAAGCACAAATCCATTCTTGTGGTTGTGGATTAGCTTACTAAAGTAGCACATTTCATACCCAAGAATCTAACTGATGGAGCTCCTGTCATAGCTCAAATTTTTTTTCAAGAAGTATTTAGACTACATGGAATTCCTGAGAAGATAATGTCGAATAGGGTTGCATGAGTCACCTCAATATTTTGGAAAACCTTATTTTTTGCACTTGGGAATCAATTAAATATAAGCTCATCATATCATTTGAAAATGGATGGACAAACAGAAAAGGTGAATCAAGTACTCAAAGACTTACTTAGAATATATTGCATGGATCAACAATACAAGTGGGAAGATTACTTGCCTTTAGTGGAATTTTCTTATAACTCCTACCATTCTGCAATAAATATGTCTCATTTTGAAGCATTATATGGTCGAAAGTGTTGAACCTCGATAAATTGGGATAAACTTGAGGATAGGGTGAGTCTTGGGCCAAAGATATTGGCTGAAATGGAAGAACATGTGAAGATTGTTAAGCAAAGGTTAGTTGAAGCTAATGATAGACATACAATCTATGTAGATGCAAAGCGAGTGCCCCAAAATTTTGCAGTAGGTGACAAGGTGTTGTTGAGGGTTAAACCTCATAAGAGTTCCGTCAAAATTGGAAATCCATCTAAATTAGCTCCATGTTATGTAGGACCTTTTGAGATTCTTGAGGAAGTGAATCCTGTAGTTTACCGAATTGTGTTGCCACCAAATCTTAATCGAATGCATAACATCTTTCACGTTTCTTACCTAAAGAAGTATATATCAGGAGATAATCATGTAATTGATTGGAATGATTTACAGGTACATGAGCCCAGAGTGGTAACAATCAAGCCTATTAAGGTACTCAAAACACATAAGCTTTGCTTATGTAACAAAGAAGTTCTGCAATACAAAGTCTGGTGGGACCAGTATGTAGAAGACTCTACCACTTGGGAAGACTATGCTAAGATACAAAAAAAGTTTCCACATGTTTTACATGCTTTTGAAAGTACTTTAAAATAATGTTGTTTGTTTGTTTAGTTTATGTTTGCTACATAAAATCATTGGGGAAGATGATTCATAAGGTGGGGAGTATGTCACACCTCATTGTGTGTTTATGTACTTACTATTACTATGTTAGCATAAATTATTGCATATGTAAATTTATTTGGAATTCTATTTGAGAATATAAGTGCTTAAAATTTGTTATCAATGAATGCATGCTTATTTCATTTAAAATTTATATGATGAAATGCATATATGGAAATGAATGGTTATTGAATTGGATATTCTAACTATGAGAAAGTATTATATAACTGCATATTTTGATGAATATCTGACTACCATGGGAATGTGTTAAGTTGGATGCAGGTTCATATTCAATCCTCTAGGAGCAAGCCTGGAAGTATTAGTTAGGGAGAAGAACTTGGTTGGGTAACCAGTAACGAAACCTAAACTGAGCTTACACACACACTGACAATAGAATGGTCGAGTCAAGTTATTGTGTTGGGAATTGGTAATTCATCCTTTAGTACAATGTGGTTGCATTAGTAAGGGTCTTGATTACTATTGAGTGCATCCTTGGATGGTGTTTATGTGTTTGGAGTTTATGGGTTCTTCTTTGTATTACTATGTTTCATTAATGAGGTGAATATACATTAAATGTATCCATATATATATATATGCATATGCATGTTGACAATAGACCATATACATGAAGGAACACATACATGAGAGTACATAGGTAGATATATATATATATATCACACATATATTTCCTATCAATAAGATGGTAATTTAATGTGTGTTTGATTATGTAATTGAATGTGTATATACGTATGAGTGACAAACAAAAATGTCCATACAGATATATCAATATATGATTACGCACATATACATGCACATAGAGGTATATATATACAAACGATATTATATCTTTGAGTGTTAATTTGATCTTATTCATTTGAATATCAAATGTATACATATTTGATTTACATGGAATATATATTTATATACATACATATATATATATATATATATATATATATATATATATATATATATATATATAGTTGAGGCTATTCATTGACATATATATGTGTACATGTATATATATATATATATATATATATATATATATATATATATATATATATTTATGTATATATGATTAATAAAGGCTGATTTGTATATATGTTATGCAAATCATTAGAGGCCGATCTATGTAAGTAATGTGCAAAAGATAAAGGTCTATATGGAGTAATAAGCCATGGTCAATATCATACAAAATGTATCACTATTTTGTAGTGGTGCAATGCTTAAACCTTGGAACACATTTATCCAAAAGATAAAAGGTGATGGAAATATTTAATATCAAGCTTGTTGTATGGTTTAAATGTATGATAAAAGGGAAATAACTGCAACAATAAACACGTTGGTCAAAACACAATTTGAAATCTATTTTGGTGGAGTCGAATCATCCATCCTCTGTTGAATAAATAGACTATGATAAAGTCGACAATGAATATGTGTTACATGTTGATTAAGGACTATTTCTTTGGATAAATCATGCCGAAGGAATAGGTAAAAGGCTGAAACTTGGTGCCATTTTATGAATGCTCTGTCTCTACATAATTCTATCATGTTTGCAATTTGATTCTCATATTTTGAGCATGTGCATATTTGAAATAGTCTTGAGTTGTTGTCAAGAAAAGGAGGTTGATTTGTAGAATACCAAGTTGAGTTTGTACTTAGAATTTTGCCACCTTTTTGTTGTGAGAGATGAGTCAACCTACATGCTTTAGTGGTGTCAACTAGCATACCTTTTCCTTAGGCATCGATGTCTCAATATTGTATATAAATAGATGACATAACTCTCTCATTTGGGATGCACAATTATGTAGTTTTATCCTACTACAAATATTCTTAGAGATTATAATTTGAGAGAGCTTAGAGTTATATTGTGAGAGCATTGAGTTATTTTGTGAGCCTAGAGAAAGAGGATATTGTGAAGTATCACATTGAGTTTTTATAGTAGTTAAAGTGAAGGCTAGCAAGCTTTCATTGGAAAGATGTAAATCAAGTCAATCAATTGGATCAAGCATATTACAGGTATGAGGATCTAATCTTCTTTTATTGTCTTTTATTTTGAAAGAATGAAAGTCTTGTTTTCTTGACTAGAATTGTTTGAGAAATCTTGCATTAGTGAATCATAGCATTTTCTTATGGAAATGAAAAGAAGTTGTTTTATGCTTTTCTATGAATGTGTTTGTATATACTCCATAATAGGAGGGGTTTTTTATCATTAGAATAAGTATACTATGAATGATGAAACAAGGATAGCTTAAGGGTTATTCATTGCAAAGTTATTTTATTGAATTAGATAGCTTATAAGTTCCACCTGGGATTAGATTTTCCATTGAAGAGAGGGTAACTTATATTTATGCTTTGTGGGTAGAAATACCATTGAGTTTTGGAAAAAGGGAATAGGTCATTTCTAAGGTTGAAGACTACCTATAGAAGGAAATACCTATCCATAGTTTATAATGTCGTAAAGTCAAATCAAGCTTGAGTAGTGTATGTGAGTAGGATGACTATCACTCGAAGTACTGAGTGAGAACACTTTGGCCAAAGTAGTGTGATTGCCTTTGGCTCCACTGTCAATTCACCGTGTTCCATTTGTGCATGCTACTTTAGGATTGTAGGGTTTACAAGTTCTAGTCATGTAGGACACAACACTAAGCTGTAACGACCCGACCCTTCGGTAAAGTAAAATTTCCATAATTTACATCCTACAAGTAAATGTGTTAACATGAAATTGTAATAAATTTTTTCCTTTTCTTTATTGATAAAACATGAACAAGTTGCCATATCAATTTACAATAAAGATTCCATTTCAATATAATAACTTCACAAGTACATGAAATAAGAATACATACCTTAACTAACATAGCTCCAATGAGCTTTAGAAAAAATAGTAGTAAGAAGGTCTAGGTTCCTTTCCTTTCAAATATTGGTGCATCAGCCACTTGCTATGGAGGAGAAACATCACTAGGGTACTTTTCCGCCAACCATAGACTTATAATGCAGTCCCCTGTACATCCATCATTCAATAGATGGCCCTCCCTTCAAACAAAGAGATTGGTAGGGTATTCGTTAATGATTACCAACTGAGCATAGTGGTGTGTCGTACACAACTAGAACCTTGCTATTTCACAATCTCAAACAAGTACAAGGATCACAATGAACTGATAGTGTAGTCTCAACTATCTCACACCTAAGTGGATGTCATACATTTCACTACTTTGGCCAAAGTATTCTCATTCAATACTTTGAATGAAGGTCATCTATCATAAACACTACTTAGGGCCAATTTGACTTAAGACTATCTTATACTATGCATAGGCTTAGTCCTTCATTGGATAATATGTCATCCCAAACTAGCCTACAACAATTTAGTCTACTAGAAATGAATCAACATAACAAGTAATTCACATAATCCCTCCTATATTGGAAAGCTTTATCCTAGGAGTAACTCAAGCTTACCTTAGTTAACCTAATAAATTAAGCTGATAGAATTTACTTGACTCCTATCCTCATTTCGATCCTAGTATATAGTAACTATTATAGTCATATTCTCCTTATATGGAGATCATACAATTAATTCAATCATACAAGTATGCATCTTTTAACCTTTATACAATCTACTCTTTAGATGTAAATGGATATGGAACTTCACAAAAATCTTCCTTTTAATGCACAATAGAGATACAAATTATGATACAATTCCCTATCTATGCACAAGTAATAAACACAAACACAATAAATTTTCAAGGTTCATAATTGAAAGTGATAGTAGAAGAATATCCCATGCCTAGTATTCAACTTTTCCCAAATTGATGATGATTTCTCAGTTAGTTCACACAACACTTCCAACACTTATAACTAGTTTGGAAAAATCCCTTTCAAGACTCTGCCTTTCACACTTAAAATTTCTCTCACAAATTGCTAAACTTCTCACTCAAAAATGTGAACTCAAGCTGATAATGGTCACAACTGAACAAAGGAATAAAACTCAGATAAATAAAATATAAAGAATTGATAATTCTCAGCTCACGGAATGATATATTTCTCAAAAACTAAACTCTCTAGGAGAATGTAAATCAATAAGGAATGATCAATGAATGAAAAATGTAAGCAACAACAAGAATAGAATGATTGAATGTCCTCCCAAAGGGTAAATAGGGTGGCTATTTATAGAGCTAGAAACCCATTGACTTCCACTTCTATAGGCATGTAAGTTGCTAGGACTACATTTTGATTAATTCAACCACTATGTGGGAGATTTTTACTTCCATACTCAGCTGTTTAGAGATGAATCGACCTCCATAAATGACATCAAATTGGAGAAAGTTTCAAACTGCACATGTTAAATAAAGAAGAATTGACACCTATAGGAAATGGCACCAACTATGAAAATGATTCATCAAATTGGAAATGGTCTTGGTTATATGAAACCCACATTACCATTATTCATGGTTCAATTTCCAAGCACTCAACTACATTTCACTTTTCCCAGGTGACCTAGTCATTGTCGTGCGCTTCAGGCATGCATTTCTTCTCATGCAACTTTCACATTTTATTTATCTAAAGTTTCAATATAGTTTCAAATGAAATATTTCCTCTTCATAAGTTCAGCATGATTTATCTCCCAAAACATAAAGTTCGATTCAAATAAAGTGATTTGAATAAATTGCATATAAAGCATTGATATAACTTCATTTGATTTAAATTGATTTCCATAGTTCAATATTTGATATTTAATGAATTGATTTATTCATTGATTTTCATAGTTTGAAATAAAGTACTCATTTACAGACTTAACTATGAGATATATCGATTCCTAATTCATTTCAAATTAATTTATATATATATATAATTATGTATTTATATATATATATATAAATATATATTTATATATATATATATAAATATATATTTATATATATATATATATTTATATTATAGTTTTATTTACTTTACCATATATATATATTATAATTTAAATATATTTACATATATAAATATATATACATATACATATTTATTCGTTGAATAAATATATTGCGAGCCAGTCAACATACTTTCAATATATATATCTATGTATATGTGTATACATGTGTATATGTAAATTCCAAGGTAAATATTATAATAATATTATTAATATCCACATTTATCATTGGTTGTGGGTATATATACATGTATATACGTTTGTATATTTTCCTCTATATGCACGTATATGTATGTATATCATATTGATGCATTCGTATGAGTTTATCCATTTTACTATCATACATTTGTATCGATACGACTATACATATGGATAAGTGCATATACTATATACATGTATATATTCCCACCTCATAACCAATTATGTTACCATCATAATGGTTGTAATAACATGAACAGATACATAGATAAACACCACTTATACATGCATACAAAAGTAGAAAAAACTCCTAATGCCAACATACAATCCTACAAATGACTTACCTATAACTTCAAACAAACTGACTTAGCTTACTCAGTCTAAGGGACGTGTGTGTATATGCTCAAATGGTTCTTGTTACTATTTATTTGACCAAGCTCCTCTCCCGAGTGATATTTATCCTTTGCTTAGAGGAATGGTTCACACATCTGCATACAATGACATGATAATGGAAGTCATATGTTCACAACAAAATCAATATACATGAATCATCTAAAAATTTAGAATAAACATTATTCAACAACTTGCATGCAACATTCATCAAGGATTACATCAATAGAAGTAACAATCAAATGAGACAGTCATTAAATGAAACACATTCATATTGAAAACATGGTACAAACATCATTAATTCATCTCTAGAATTCACATTACTTTCACATTTACCCCATCAAGTAACGGTAAATAGTAACGTCACAATTTGGGATGTAACATAAGCTTAGAATGGTTGTCATTAAGAGGTTACTCAACCAATCTCTTTGTTGAAGGGTGGGGCCATCTATCGAATGATAGATGTGTGAGGGACCACATATGAGTCTATGGTTGGTCGAAAAGTGCTTGAGTGGTGCTTCTCCTCCTTAATAGGTGATAGAAGACCAATATTTGAAAGGAGATTCCTAGACCATCTATATCTATTGCTTTGAAGCTTGGTTGAGCTATGTAAGTACTTTGTACACATTCTTTGGAATATTGTAATGTGAAATACTAATTTTTGAAATGAAATCAAAGTTGATTATTATTATGAAATCTATGTTCATTTGTTCTCTATTAAGAAAATATTTTTTTTATGGAAATGGTTAAGTTACATAGCTTATTTACTTGAAAGTGAAAACTTAGGAAATTTTACTTGAGCGAACGGTTGACATATTACACTTACATACTTCTTACCTTCTTCTTATCTCTTATCTCCTATCTACTTTGTTACATTATATATTATACAAATATCTACTTGGTGGGATGTGTCCTTTACATTCCATTACTATCCTGGATGGTGTCCTTTTAGATAGAATCTATGCAACCTATTTGTAGAGGTTTGTGGTAGATTTGTGTGACTGCTTTAGGTGCCAGCCTATTTATATGGATTTCTAATGTAGAGTGGGTTGTAGCACATTTTTTCCTTTCTTCATCCATTTTGGCCTTGTTCAACTTTGCAAGTATATAGTAGCCTTGTGTTGTTGTGCCTCCTATAGTACTTCATTGACCAAGAGCTTGATCTATACCACAAGGGGTTTGGAAGGGTCCCCTTGGGCACAATGACATTTTTTTCTAGATATCCTTGATTATATCTTTCAACTACTCTACATAATCTACATGTTAGTTTAGAATATTCTCTCACACGTGTTGTTTGGTGCAATAGATCTCCTAGTTGGAATTTTTGTATAGGGGAGATATTGGAAAGGTTGAATTGGGATCCAACCAGTGGTAATTGGAGTAATTACATAGAGGCTACTAGTTGGATTTGTTTTTTTTTGGCATGGAAGTCCCTAATGGACTACATGGGAGAAGTAGTGGAGGAAGAATGTGCATCATAGGTCTATAGAGGAGAATGTACCTCTTGGTCTATGTGACCTATATTCGAAGAAGGTAATTTTTCATATTTTTCTTCTTCCTCGCAAAATTATTTGTAGGCTTTTGTGGAAACCTCTTTGATTTCTACTTGCAATTGTTTGATAGTTTCTATATCTCTACCTATGACTCCTTTGCTTGTATATATGTTATCTTATCATTCTAATATTGGGTGGTTGAAGGGGATACTTTTGCAATTGTTTCCTCTTCTTTTGTAGCTTGTTCTCTTCTTTACTTCAATGCGACACCTAATGTGATTAGGATTTTATTCATAAGGGCTTCCAATGTGACATATGAGGCTATCATGTATCTTATTAAAGCTTGTTCAATTGTTGTTTTATTTGGTACTATCATTTCTTCATAAATTTCAAATATTTTCTTGAAGACCTTTTGGAATAGCTCACTATATACTTAGTCTTTATTCATTAGTGGTTACACTTCTTCCTTAGGTGGTGTGTCCTTTTCCTAGATTGCTTCATCTGTTGGAGAGCTCTCTTTTTGTGATTTTTGTTTCCTTATCTTTTGTTTTCTCTTTAAACTCATCTAAATGAGTGCCTTTGAAGCTTCTTCCATTGTATAATCTCTTTGTACCATTGTATTTGGTAATTTGCAATAGAATCATTTGTAGCATTTCAAACTTGGTGTGATCAATTTCTAGGAGTAAGACAATGTGGATATACTAATATCTTTTGTCTATATCACTTTTGTGGGTAATTTGGAGAATTCACCCTCCTTATTTGTCTCCATGAATCTGTAATTGAATTTTTTATACTTAGGTCAGGTTTTTTGGGAAATGTCTTATAAGACCCTAGCCCTTGTGGATCTTGTTATTTGTTGAGGATTTATATTTTATGTCCTTTTATGTTGGATAATACACATTAGTGACGAATGTTCCTATACATCAAATATTGTCATATTATAATTTTCAACTAACTAATCTTATCTAAATAATGGTTGTTGTAATTTCATGTGATAGCCAAATGAGTTTTATTCCTTATCTACGTAGGTATGCAATGATCAAGATGCTTAGTCATTGGTAATATTATGTAAATTGCATGATGAAAGGTGATTATATACTATGGGTGTGAGTAGGTGTGATTGTGAGATGATGATTGATATTTAATGTTCATTTATAGTAGTATTATTGTCATAAGTAGTGATATCTTGATGGTAAATAGTATGATCAATTATTACTTGACTCTAAAGGTTTTATGCAAGTGGGGAAAGTTAAATTATATGTTACTTGTGTAGATTTAATTCTCTAGATGATTATTGTTATAAGTTTATTCTTCATATGCCATTTGTTTCAATTATTATTCATCATGATAAATACTGACACCTTTTTTTGGTTGAGTAAACAAGTTAAAATTGGCCAATAGCGATCAAGGGGTCACATAGCTACTTCCCTTATGTTATTGTTGTGAATTTTTAGTCTTGTCAAGGATATGTGTTTTAACCTTGTTTTGTAATGGCTATTCATGTGTAAGAGTTTGTTTTATTACACCCCTAAGTCACCTTTTAAATTTGATTACTTATTGTATGTTTTATGAAGTCCTTATGTGGTTTCAATTGTATAAAAAAATTCCTAGGTGGTAGGTCTATGGGTTAGGGATCTTTTTATTCTATAAAGCCCCTTAAATAAAGTCTAAAGCCCACTCTAATTATTCAATTATTAAAAGTGGCGAAAATTGGAGTTGGTTGAGTGATTGGGAAGTTATGAGGAGTTGGTTGCATTTTCCCTTCTATATATTCTTACTCTTGAAAGGAGAAGGAGCTTCTCTCCTTTTGCTTTGGTTGCTCTTGTCTTTCCTCATTTGGGAGGAGATTTATTGATGGAGAAAAGGAAAGGATGGGCGAGGAAGAATAGAGGAAAGAGGTTGGAGAAAGTGAGGGATTATTCCATACTTGGGTTGGAAAATCTCTTGGTAAGATCTACCTTTTTTGGTTTGAGTTTTGTTGATATGCAAATGAATGTTGGAGTGTTCATTGGTTTATGTATATCCTTGTTCATTTTTGTTTAAATTTGTATTTGTGATTGAAATCTATGTGAACATTTAATTTTGGATCCTTGTGATGGTGTTGTGTGTGTTGGGGTTGTTTTGGGGGTAAGAGTTCCACCTTGTTAAGTTGCACATGAATAACCATTTTGTGTGTTAAAGTTAAGCATTTGAGTTATGTGAATGAATGGTTGATTTGTATCAAGTTTGGAAATGCAAGCCATGTGTAAGGTAAGTTTGGGAGAGCTATGTGACCCTTAGAGCTCAAGGGAGGATTGAATTTCAATCCTATGGTTGGGAGGAGAGCCCTTTTATCCATGTTTTTCTTGTCTTTCAGGATTATAACTTCACGATGAGGACTATTAGGATTTGTCAAATAATATGGATCAATAAGAAAATGAAAGAGGGTATCATGTGGATTATTAATTATATTATAATAACTTGTGTCAAGGGTATCATATTGTAACTAAAATAATTAAATATGTTAGATATGATAAGGAATTAAATAATGTAATGTCTTGACTAATCATTATGGCCCATTATGTATCTAGGAGGAAAGTTCTATTATATAGTTGTATAAAAAGAGAAAGAGAAAAGTGGATTAGAATGTTCCTTCTTCATTTATTCTCCCCTCTTGTTTATAAATTAGAAAAATCACAAAGAAAGAAAGAAAAGGAAATTTAATGGAGATTAGTGATTAAGAATGCTTCCTTTTCACAAAAATAAAACCCCTCTTATTAAATTGCAAATTTTGAATCAAAAGATATCCTAATTCCTTTTTGTGAACAAATTTTAGTATGTATAAATCTAATAAAATGAAATTGTCTATTTTATAAAATTACTCTTCAATTTTGTTTAAATAATTAATATGGAGAGAAAATATTATACAATAAATTCTATTCTAAATATTCTTTCAAATAAAATAAATAAATGTATATACCATTATATATTTATACATATTAATTACTATACTTATACATATATACATTCCTAATGGTGTTCAAGATTAAAAATTAAATAAATAAATAAAAATATAATAATCATAATTATTTATTATTTAATGAAACATAAAAAATGAAATAATTTTCATCTAACATATTTGTAATATATAAAGGTATAAAAAAATTATAATAAATAGTTAAGAAGAGGTTGACCCTGCAAGTCAAGGAGGGGCGGCTTGTTCGTACAACACTAACCCCTCCCCAAATCGTTGACCTCTTTGGGGGAAAGCGTCACTCCTTAGAGAGGGCCAAATTTGTTGCATTAAGTGTTTAAGAAATGTATTTATCCATTATTTTTTATCCTGCAAGAAAAATAATCCCATGCAAAACAGGTAAAAGGTAATAATACCTTTGTGTAGAGAAGGGGGTTTCACTATTGATGAGTCTCTTTATTCTCAAGAGACTCCCAAAGCTTGAATTTCCCTAAACTACCTAAGGGAACAAAGCGAGAGTTTTAGAATCAAAAAGATCAAGACACAAAGATTTTGTGGATAGATTGATAGTCCCTCGACCAAAGGACGACAACGCGGAACAAGGATGACAACACAATGCATTGAAGTCCAAAAGGTGCATTGGTGTCTCATATAGACTAGAAACTGAGTTTATCACAAAAATTAGCAAAGTGACTATTGACAACCAGATTACTAAGAACTTATAGAATGCAGAAAGCTAAAAGAATGTAACAGAACTGAAATGAAGTGAAGTAGATGATAAAGTAAGAGGATAAGAGATAGAAACTGGTCACAACAACCTAAGTAATGAAGCTTCTAGCATGTGAATATCTTCAATACTTGCATACATAAGATCTGAAGAAAATTTTGGGGTTGTATAGGGGTTTTCCTCAGTCAAACCCTCGTTTTGGTGTTCCCACCTCCATGGACAACCAAATAGATAGATAGAAATGAAATGAATGCAAGAGTGATAAAAGAAATCCTCACTGAAGGAGGAGAACTTGTATCACAAAATATAGGTGATAAAAGAAATCCTCGCTCTAGGAGGAGAACTTGTATCACAAAATATAGATGGAATAGGTAGGGAACATGTGAAATCCTCCTCGCAAGCATAAGGCAAGAGATATATTAGCTTCAAGGCTTAAGGAATCCAAAGGGAGGGATAGATGTGAGAGCCAAGAGAGCTTCAAAGAGCATTGTAAGAGCTTGAGAGTGTTATTGTAGCAAGTGAGGGAGTTGAGCAAGCTTGAGAGAGTGAGAAAGGAGAGGAGATTTTAAGGTAGAACCCAAGGACAGAAAAATGGATTGAAAAAATAACATTTAAGGAAAAGAAGCTTCTTGAGCCATTACAAGGTGTCCCAGGCCCTTACCACCGAAAAAATCATATGAAAAATGGAAAACATGCTCGGAAATGGTCGTTTGAACATTAAAATATCATAGGATGCTAGCACGACGCACTAGTGTCCAAACACATCACACTACAAAATGATGAGAATGGACAAAGTTGATGCAAAGTTGATGTGCAAAGGTAGCTATTGAAAATGGGTTTTTGAGCATCTTGAGAGGGGGAAAAGGTTAATGCAGGGGGTAAAATGAGCCTACACAAGATTCTAAGGGAGTGGAAACTAAAGTAGATGCAAGAATGTATGTGAAATTTCTAGGGGTGGAATTTTACAACACTACATTTTTCCCCCACTTTAGGGGCATATGAATCTACACTAATATACATGCTAAAGAAAATATACTAAATATAAATAACATCATGATGTGAAAAGGATACTATAGAGGAATCACATAGCTCTTTGAACTGAGGAAGCATTCCATCAAGCTGAAGACCTACAAAACAAACATATTAGAAAAGAAAGACCTACACAAGACAACAATGTTAGAACATAAAAAGACACTATATCATGTAGTTAAAACATAAAAACAAACACACACACATACACACAACAAACTAAAGGATTTGATTCAGTAAATTGAAAGAGACCTCGATGTAAAAGGTTGTCTTAGTACTAAAAATCTTCCCCAAATTAAAAACAATAACACATAGAAGAATTCTAAAATGAAGAGAAGAATGTAATGATTGATCACTTCAAGAGAAGAATGCACCCAAAATTCAAGGAAGCAACCAATATTGAAGAGAGAAAGAGCATATACTCAGGGTAAAGAAAATGTAGATCTTTGATTTGGTATACACAATTGAGAAGAAAGAGAATTTAAGAGAGATGTTAAAGCCAAAAAGGAATGAAAATTCCAAGAGAGATGGCTCCACAGTTACTCTGTCCTGAGGAGGTTTGAATGAAGGGATTCTGTAGCTCCAAAAAACTATGAAGTTGAACAAAGCACACCAAAGGCCCATAGACCAATGATGGAAAAATCTTGTAGGATGAAAGTGCTTCATAGGCCCTCAGACTTGCAAAGAAGGTGCTCTCCAAGTACTCTCTCATGAAGGAATCCCAATATAAGGGGACTTCACACAGTCAAACTCGAAAGTGGCTTCATAGGCACACCTACAAAGCAACATGTTAATCTATAGATAAAACATGTTATAAGACAAGAAGCAACCACACAAGAAAACAAGCAGACAATCAAGAAATTGAAAATCTTTCAAATGAGTCCCTTGGGAACCCTTCAAAAGAAAAACTCAGGGGACATGCTATTTGAAAAGCGAGGTCTAGTCAGGCTACTCCCAAGCTAGACATAAATGATTTCATTAAAAGTAGAATCTTTCAAAGGGGGTTCCTTTAGTAGGGAACCCTTCAAGACACAAAGGGGCCCATTCAAAGGAACACACCAATTGAAGGATAGGAAGAAGAAAGGGGGTCCTTAAGAAGGACACACATCTTCAAAATGAGTTATCATTGACCTCAACATATAGGGGAGGAGAACCATGCAAATCACTTAGAACATACATGATAGAGGTAGACCTCGATATCACTTGTCATTTGAAGAGGAGGTAGGTGCATTAGTAAATAAATGAGTGATGGCACCTGAATCACAATTTTTTTTTATTTTATCCTTCAAGGCCTTACACTCACTAGTGGAGATGGTCGAGCACTCGATGGTATGCACAAAGAGAATGTTTTTCTTTATCATTCTTATGAAATTTCTTATGTGTAGGAGAAGGAAGAGTAATCAAGTCGGCTTTTAGAAGCCTCAACTAAATATGCTCTTGCTCAAATAAAGAATGAGGAGTAGGAAGCAAACCTTTCTCTTGTGGAGAAAAGTTTGTTTTCTCACAAGAAGAAGGCATGAAGATAGTAGATAATGGAAGATGAATGAATCCACGAGAATGAGGTTGAGTAGAATTCACATCCACATTTAACCATGGTTTCCATTTAGATTGTTCATTCAAGTAACCAAGTCCCAAATTACGCTACGAGGTACACATTCTATAGGGGCATTAATGCCTTGTTCATTACACCCACAACCTTTACGCCCATAGCCATATTTAGAGACGAGCTTGAAGCTAGGGCAATAATGTGTTTGAAAATATTGAGAAGGAGGAGGACCTTCATAGAGAGCATTATTCTAGCAATGGGAATTATAATCCTCTATAGGATCACCATCAACCTTCTTGACATGACCTTCAACATTAGCCTCTTCAATAGAAACGTGATCATCTTCCTCAAAAGAAGGAAGATCGACATTAAGGACACTACAACTATTGCTCACATTATCTCACGATATAGAAGAATAATCATCTTTGATAATAGATATGGATGATGTTATTGAAAGATCTAAGAGGATTGGGTCAACTTTATGCTTTTCAACGAAGGATTCTATAAATTCTAGAGAACCCCAATCATCATCAAGACGTGCATTCCTTTGAGAAGTAAAAGGAGAAGGCTTAGGATTTCTTGCTTTAGAAGGATCTTCTTCAGGGACATTTATCTGAAGAGTATCCTTTACAACGAGTACTGATGGAGTAGACATCAACACATTGGAAGAGACTAAAGGGATAATAGTAGGCACAACTGAAACCTGACTGGTAGCTACCATCTCACATAAGTGCATAGCCTCAGGGTCAACCCTGACTATGACTACTCGATTATTGCAAATGAAATTAATAGATTTATGCAAGCTAGACGGGACTGCACCTATAGCATGAATCCACAGTCTACCAAGAAGAAGGTTATATGGTAATTTTTATAACATAATATATACAAGGGTGGGTATGGTAATGGGTCCCAACCTTAAAGGCAAGAATATCGTGCCTAGGGCTTGTCAACTGACATTATCAAACCCACAAATGTCAACAAAAAAATCGTTAAGAGAAGATGAATCAATATTCATCTTAGGCAATAGAACAATGCTACATACATTGAGTGCCAAACCGTAGTCAACAAGAGTATGTCCAATACCAATATTATTAATGTTAACTATAATCATCAGAGGATCTGCTTGCTTCTACACTTCCAGAGGTGGGAGTTCATGTGGATAGAACGTAATATTTGGTGAATCCGCACAAATATGAATTATCAATGCGTTAACATCCGCCAAACTAGCAGAGGTAGGCAAGAGGATATTTTGCAAGGTTTCCTGAAGCATACCTTGATAAATTGGAGGAGACTGAAGCAAGTCGTATAGTGAGATCTTAGCTAGAGTAACTTGAAGTTGCTTGACAAGATCGTAATCACCAAGTGCTTTAGTTGTAGGTTTAGGAGCTAAAGGAATATTTGGAGAATCATTATCAAATGGAGCACCGTTAATAGAACAAATCCTTTTAGGAGGACTAGCTAGGGTAAGATAAATAACAGGTCTTAGGCCTTTGAGGGGAAACAAAGACAGATTATATTTACTGACTCATCACAACTAGTGGAATAATTATTTGAAGACATATTATCAACATTGATTTGGGAAGGATCAAATGTGGAAGTAGATTCATCATTCACTATTGCACATCATCTCTAGAAGAGCGTGCATTGGAATAGTGAAGAGATTCATCATTCACTTGTCATCTCTAGAAGATAGTGCATTGGAATAAAGAGAATGTAGAGTAATGTTAATAAAAGTATCAATTATTTCATCTTCTTGCAACAAGATATCCTTCAAAGCAAGAGGAATCTCATGAGAAAGATCAAAGATACAAAGTGACATGGGAAAAGCCAAGTCACTATCACATGCATGAAATGGAACATCATTAACACTTTGAATAGAATTAGATATTGAACTAATAATAGAAGATATTAAATTCATTTTGAAAATAGTAAGCTAAATATAATAAACAATAAATAAATAAGTCAGCTAATCTGGAGCAGTCTGGGGGTGACTAAAATGAGAAAAACAAAAAATCCAGATTTTCAATTTTTTTTTAGTTTTTCTAGAATCTAGTAATTTGCATTTTCAGAGGTCTTCAGAGTAGAATTTGGGGTTGAAACTTGTGTCAGTCCCTAAAATTTGGTTGCCAAAGGCACAATATTTTAGGGATTGAATTATTCCTCTTGGAGTCCTTTCCAACAGTGTAAACGATTCTCAATTTCAAGTACTGAGTCAAAACTTACAACCCCACCAAGTTGGGGTAAATAAACTAGTCTTTTGAAAAATATTGTGTTTCACGTCAAGTTCACCAAAATTTAGAGAGCGGGGATTTGTTACTCATGATTCTCTTTATTCTCAAGAGATTCCCAAGGGGTGAACTACCCTAAACTCCCTCAAGAAACAAAGTGAGAGTTCTAGAATTAGAAAAAACAAGTCACAAAGATTTTTTGGACATAATGACATGCTCTCGGCCAATGGATGACAACACAGCATGCTGGAGTCCAAAAGGAATGTTGGCATCTTGTACGGACCAAAAATCAAGTTTATCACAAAAAATAGTTGTGACTACTGACAATTAGATTGCTAAGAACTTATAGAATGTGGAAAGGTAGTAGAATGTAATAGAACTAAAATGAAGTGAAGTAGATGATAAAGTAAGAGGATAAGAGATAGAAACTACTCACAACAACCCAACTAATGAAGCCTCTAGCATGTGACCATCTTCAATACTTGCATACATAAGATCTGGAGAAAATGTTGGGGCTGTATAGAGGTTTATCTCAGTCAAACCCCCATTTTGGTGTTCCCACTCCATGGACAACCAGATAGATAGAGAGAAATAATAGATAGAAATGAAATGAATGCAAGAGTGATAAAAACAATCTCGGCTTGAGAAGCAGAACTTGTATCACAAAATATAGGTGATAAAAGCAATCCATGCTCGAGGAGGATAACCTATATCACAAAATATAGATGCAATAGGTAGGGGACGTGTGAAATCCCAAGATACTCACAAGCATAAGGCAAGAGAGATATCAATTGCAAGGCTTAAGGAAGCCAAAGGGAGGGATAGTTGCGAGAGCTGAGAGAGCTACAAAGAGTGTTGTAAGAGCTTGAGAGTGTTTTTATAGCAAGTGACAAAGCTAAGCAAGCTTGAGAGTGAGAAAGGAGATGAGATTTCAAGGTAGAACACAAGGAGAGAAAAATGGATTGAAAAGATAACATTTAAGGAAGGAAAAGAAGCTTCCCGAGCTGTTACAAGGCATCACGGGCTGTTACCACCAACAAAAGCATATGACAAGTGGAAAACATGCTTGAAAATGGTCATTTGAACATTAAAACATAATAGGATGCTAGTGTGGTGCACAAACATCTATGCAGTGCGCTAGTGTCTAGACACATCATGTTACAAAATGATGAGAACACAGAAAGCACAAAGTTTGATGCAAAGCTAACACACAAAGGTAGCTATTGAAAAGGGGTTTTTGAGCATCCTGAGAGGGGAAAAAGGTTGATGTAGGTGGTAAAATGAGCCTACATAGGATGCTAAGGGAGTGGACACTAAAGCAGATGCAAGAATGTATGTGAAATTGTAATGAGTGCAATTTTATGACATTACACTTTGATCCATCTTTCATTTGAAGGAAAATATATAAAGAAATATAAACACTTTTCACAAATTTCTCTGTGCTCACATTTATCTCAGATGTATAAATTTGCAATTAGATTCAAAGGAAAGTATGAATTTTTAGAGTATATAGGATTACAATGTAATCACATATCTATTTATACTTAATTTTCATCTTTTATCATGCAACTTCAGGTTGTAGCGAGTGACTTCTCTATGTTTTTCTATGACCCTTTTATGTCTTTTCCATGCTTGTTTCTTGTCAATGTTTCTTTTCTGAGAGGAAATATTTTGAATAGAGGCAAATTGTTCTTTTAAAATATTTGGACGTGCAACAAAGGTTTATTCAAATGAAAAGCAATCCTCTCATCAATTCTTTGCAAACTCAAAAATCATAAAAGGGAAATCAATAGAAGAGTCTGGAGTTTTAAATAGTTCATAGTTGGTTTTTACAATTAGTTTTTAGTTAGATTAATTAATGTGTAAGTTTTTTTTAGAGTTGTTTTATTTTTCCTATTTAATTAAAAGTCTATTTTTATAACTTATTGATGAAATTGGGAACAAATGATTAGGGAAATAAATAAATAAAAAGCAATGGACATTTATCAAGCATTTTTTAAGTTTTGAATTGAGCTTCAAATTCTAAAATGAATAGTAAAGTCAAATATTAAAGTTGACATAATTGAAAAGGGAAAGATGAATTATGACATTAAACATTAGACTTAACATATAATTATTTAGGCACATTATCAAGGAAGAACAAATGTAAGGATTGAAATTTGTTAATTGTTTCTCTAAGAGATCAATTAATCTGCAATCAAATGGGATATGTGAAATGAAACTTCTTGCTATCTAAATTTACATTCTTCAAATTTTATTCTACAATAACAATTATATTTTAAGGAATAAATCATATATTTATTAGAAATAAAATAATAAAGCAAAAAAAACAGAACATAAATCCAATCTATTGGAAGAATAGAAAGAAATCAAAAAATGGAAGATAACTAAAATTTAAGAGAAATAAAATAGTTTAAAATTAGTTTTTAGTTAGTAATAATTAGTTTCTAAATTGAAATTTCATTAAAAAAACAATCTTGTTTGAAATTACAATATAGAAAGGGGAAGATATTAAGAAGAAAAAAAAAACTAATAATTTTGGTTAGAAAAAATAAAATCCAACCAACATTGAAAATTTGATATCCCTCTTAAATTCTTGTTTAGTTAGTAGTTTGTACAAAATCAATTGGGTTGGATATTGTTTAACTATCTAAATATTTTTATTTTCATTTTGTTTTCTTTTTGTCAAGAAATAAATTAATTATTAATAGCTAGTTAACACAATCAAATACAATAGCTGAATTTTGAAAAGATATTGATAATAAATTCAAGTAAATAGACACTATTGAATGCATTAAATTTGATTACCAATAATGTATCGTTGATTTATATACATGTAAGTTAGGAATTAGTGAGAGTTAACAACCCTTGATTAAATTCAAGTTCTTAATTCAATTTATAGTGATTATACCATTTGATGATTTAATGGATATATATAAAAATTAATATTTCTCAATTATTGATTTTAATTAGAAAGGGATTGGGGTCTGTAGTGCTCAAGTTGTTGAAAATTCTTTATTAAATTGAATTAATTATTTGTTTACAATGAAATAAATATTCCTTGTTACCTCGCTAAACTCAATGATAGAGCTTAGATTATTTAAACTGTTAATACCTACAAAGTATTTTTGAATTTACTTTTGTTCCTTAATTTTATTTTGTAGATTAAATCATTGCTATGATAGTTAGAAACCACATAAGATTTTTACTCGGTTAGGGATCATATTCCTCCTTCATATATATTTAAATCAAGCTAAATACAGTAAGAAGATGAGTGTTATTATCATTGTTATTAGGGATATTAAATGTTTACGTTATCATTAGTATGTTTGTATGTGTAGTTGACAATTATTAGTGTTTATATATATTTATTCAAAAAAAATTGTGGTTATGTATTGTTTAGTTGTGTAAAATTTGGGCATGATATGTCTACCATGATAGGAGAAACTGTTGCCATTCTATTGCTAAGAAAGCTTCAATTTTGAGTGTTTTAAAGTTGCTAGGGATTCACAATAGAAAAGTATGAATGCACAAGAGTAGAAAATTTGATGTTTATTAAATGGGTTTTTATTATTTTTATAAGATTATCACCGAGGAAGTGCATTAAATGTTGTATTCATTTTCTTCACCTTCTCACATATTTTACTAGTTAGCATTTGCTACAACTCTATTTTGGTAGGTGATCTTAGAGTATACTTATGATACACCTTATAACTATTATACAAATATAACTTATGACTTTATGATGTTAACCTATGGGTTTACAATCAATTTCTTTTATAATACCTTGTTTGATGTTTTTAGGGTTTTTGTTAGGTTGAGGAAATATAACTTCAATCTCGAGCTTAACTATCCTTCTTATTTTCTTTTCAAAGTATAATTTGAAATGTGATGTTCTCCCTAATCTTATTTGTTGTACCTTTGATATTTTATTTATTTTGTTGTCTTGGTGTGTTTTACCATTTTTTGTAGTGTAAGAATACATGGGTACTTTATGCGCTAGTGATTTGTTTTTTTGTAATCTTTTGAATTTTGAAGTAACTTAGGTATATTTTTGGTTTTTTATATCTACAGTGCATGGTTCCTTTTTATAGTATTATGTGGAGTTATTTTAGCTTGTGTCTGTATCATGAAGGCTCTCCAAAGCCCATATAGTTTTTGGGATGTTAATTCTTGTTCCTCATGCATTCATGCATTGAGTACCTTGTCACTATTTGTACTTGGTCACTATTTGTACTTGTATTATAAATTTCTAATTCAATCCCCCCTTCATTGTTTGGGTCTTCTATCGTGTTTGTGGTAGGAAATTTAGAAATCGAGTATATCAATCTTGAATTATCTTCTTCCTCTTTTTCTTGGAAATTTCATCCACATATGAACTATCCTCATCATTTCCTAGGGGAATATGGATGGCCTTAGTGTCATCATCAAATGAAATTTCCTCTTTTCTAAAATCCACTACTCTATTGGGATTTGTAAACATTTTAGACTTAGTAGTTCACAAAATATTCCTTCATCTCTACCACTTCAAAATCTACTTCCAATTTAAGACCTTGCACATTAACTTCAACATTCTTTCATGTGCCCAATGTCTGCATTCTAGAACCATCCGCTAAGTTGATATTGAGTGGGATTCTTACCAATTTAGGTGTTCCCAATTTCTCCCAAGTGGTTTCTAGTATAATATTTATGTTTGGACCCAAATCTACCATGAAATTTTTTGCCTTATGATTATTCAAATGTGTATTTATTAGTAGTGGTCTATTTTTCCAATTTTAGTCTTTTGATCTATTTTATGGATTTACAATTGCTTGGGTGTTTTTTTGTTCCAATATTGTTCCCATCATTGCAATTTTACTAATAATTCCTTATATTGCACTAATGAAGCGAACTTCAACATGATTACCTCTTCTTTTGAAAAATAACTAGTTTCTTCATTTTTTTTTTGTATTATGGCTCGTTTATTGTTCTCCACTAAACTATCATGTTGTTTCTTTGTAGGCTGAAGTGGCTATACTCATCTTATTTCACATTTGAATCTTCACTTATTAGGATATTAATTTTATTCTTATTTTTTCTAGTATCAATCCCTTGTTGAGTGAGTACCACTACTTTTTCATTTTGTTTATTTTATTTTTTGAAATCCTATCTGATTGGTATTCTTCTCCAGAGTATTCCTCATTGGATGTGTTTGATGACCAAAATTGGTATTCTTCTCCAGAGTATTCCTCATTGGATGTGTTTGATGACCAAATATTTTATCTTCGATATCCTCTAGCCTCTTGCAAAGGGATTTTCCTAATAAAACTCACTCTCTTGTTCAACCCTTGAAGATCATCACTCTTGTTGTAATTATGGAGGTGTTGTCATTGATGTCAACAAGCTTGTGTTGTCATTGGTGGCAATTATGTAGTGGTTGAGCAGAGATTGTTACTTTTATTAGTTGCATTATGTTTTCATTAGTTAAGTTACTGGTGTTAACCTCTGGCATTACTTTGATAAGCTTTTGTTTATGGTTTATATGTTGAGGATATTGAGAAAAATGATAAAATAAGGAAACAGGGTGTCATAGAGGTATTTTAGTTTTACTTCACATTTCTTCCATGTTCAAGATCTACTTGTGTGGTTTGGATATGTTGAATAGAGGTGTTCAAAGTTTCTATATCCAATTTTTTTTCTTTTGGATAGATTTTCAGAGGAAGTTATGTTCACCAGTGTGTGAATTGGTTTTGTAGTGTTGCTTACAGACGTGTTTGGGAGAAATTTATTTGCTCCATGTTTCTCCACAGTTGTTCTTCAGGTTTTACAATTCTGAAGGTATGTTGATGGTGTTGATATCTTTCTTGTATTAAGAGGATTTATGATTTGGTGTTGTGGAAGATGGATTTTAGAGTTGTAGTGTTTGATAGTGTGGTATGAGTGTACAAGCTGTTTACATTCTAAAGGTGTAAATTGTTGCAAAGGAGTTTGATGGATTTTAGGTTAATAGATGAATATTCTAAATAGTGATGAAGTATGGTGTGTGGTTCGCAAGTCATCCTCGATTTGAGGAAGTGTGTGATTTAAAGTTTAATGGTGTTTGCACAGGTAACAACTACCCTGGTGTTTACACTACATCCAAAGATGCTCAAGCATTAATGAAGGTGTAGTGTGGCATGCGAGAGTTAATTTGGGTTCTAGTTAAGTTTTGTATTGGTCCACTTTTTGTTCCTATTGACCTCAGGAATGCTTAGTGCTAACCTATTTTGAATTTGTAAAGAGGAAGATGAGTGTAGCCGAATTTAAGATGTTTTTAAAGTTATATGAAAGGTATAAATACAAGGTGAATTAATGCAAGATGAAGTGTGGAATAGAGTTGAATGTGGTGATGTGAAATTAAGTGCTAAGTGTGAAATGTAGTGCAAGCTATAATGCAAGATTGTTGAATGCAGTGAGTTGAGGTATCTTGATCTCCAGAAGATTACAAGTGTTGTTGAAGCTACTGTGGTGTAATTTTATATTGCATTGGGATAATATTCTCTATGTAACATTCCATTTTCTTTTCTTCTTTCTATTCTAGTAGTGAGCATAGGATGTGAGCCTTTTTGGATAGTGCATCCTATTCTGGTAGTGAGCCTCTTTGTACCGGTTTTACAATTACTTATATTGTGAGCTAATCCTCATCATGGTTTCCCCCTTGTAGGGTTTTCCATGTAAATCTAGTGTTATCTTGTGTATGGTGTTGGTTGTTTCCAATTTCTATTATTTTCTTTTCATGTTCAAACCTCATAACATGTTAAGGGTTTAATGAATGCAAGTGGATTTGATTACCATTAATGGTTTTAATGTTTTAGTTTGATACAACTAATTCACCCCCTCTCAATTGTCTTGCTCATTCAAAAATTGGTATCAAAGTGAAGTTCCTTGGAAGAAAGTTGAGGTAGATCTAGGATGGTGTGCAAGAAGGAGATCCTTATGTTTGATGGCACAACCCATGCATTTTGGAAAGTGAAGATGGAAGGCTATCTAATTTATCTTGGATTTCATGTCGCTAAGGAAATAAAGAATGTATATAGAATACCTCCAAATAGACCAAGCACAAGTGATTAAATCAAGGCCTATAAAACAAATGGTAAGGCAAGATTTATTCTTTTGAGAAGTCTTGTACATTTTGAATTAGTGAAAGTTATGGATCTAAAAACTGCTAAAGAAATTTGGGATACTTGCTAGACAGTATTTATGAAGGAGATGATAAGGTTAAACAAGGTAAGTTGTAAAATTTGACGACATAATTTGAGACTTTGCAAATGTTTGAAGATGAAAAAACTACAAGTTACATGCAGAGGGTTGATGAACTGGTAAGTGTTATGAGAGGTCTTGGTGCACAAGTCAAAGAACCTAAAGTGGTAAAGAAAATTTTCATAACTCTTCTTGATTCTTATAGTGAAAAGGTTTTTGCTATTGAGGAAGTTGAAAATTTTAATACATACAGTAGAGATTGGTTGTTTGGCACACTAACTTCATTTGAAATGAGAAAAAATGGTCTAAAGAATGGTGCAAAAGTGGAGACTGCTTTCAAGACTAGAAAATCAGAAAAAAGTTGAAGATTTAGATGGAGATGATCTTGATGATGTGGAAGCTACCTTTGTAAGAAGAATGAAAAAGGGCACTGGTAAGGACAAAGGTAAATTACCTTTAGAATTTTTCAGTTGTGGAAATATAGGTCACTATGCTTTGGGATGTCCAAATAGAATTGTGAATAATAAGAAAAAGGAAAACAAAGGAAAAGTGATAAAAAAAAGCTACTATGTTAGAGAAGATGTTGGTATATCTAATGATGAATCTGATTATGGAGATGATGATGAATGTTTGTTCTTGGATTTAAAAGATGAATCTAACTTTGAAAGTTGTGTGAAGGAAAGT
Organism: Sequoia sempervirens; assembly: GCA_007258455.2. Classification (NCBI taxonomy): domain Eukaryota; kingdom Viridiplantae; phylum Streptophyta; class Pinopsida; order Cupressales; family Cupressaceae; genus Sequoia; species Sequoia sempervirens. Next base: position 303,139,787 of record VDFB02075321.1, on the reverse strand, counting down.
GTTCTAGAGAAAAAGGATAAAACTGGAGGTACTTTGGTATCTGCTTTTTATGTTAGAGTGGATAAGAACTATTGGGTTATTGATAGTGGTTGCTCAAATCACATGATTAGAGATAGGAGTAATTTTATTAAACTTGAAAAATATGATGGAGGACTTGTTAAATTTGGATAATTTAGATGCCAAGTTTTGCAGAATAGGATCAATCAGTTTTGATTGCAAACATAACATTGAAGATGTTTACTATGTTAAAGGTTTAAGGCATAACCTCTTGAGTGTTGGAAAAATTTATAGCAAAGGAAACAATATTATGTTTCAAGATGAGATATGTGATATTAGAAAAGGATCTGAAATTGTGACTACTATTGGAAAGAGTACAAATGGAAATATCTATCAACTCAAGGGTGTTGATGGTCACTGTTTTATGACTTAGATTAATAAGAGCTAGTTATGGCATAGGAGAATGTGTCACATAAATTTTTATAACCTAGTTAGAAGTAGCTCAATTCAAGTACTAAGATATCTATCAAGGATTATAAAGCCTATCAATGTTGTTTACAAAGATTGTCAATTTGGAAAACAGACTAGAAGTAGTTTCAAGGGAAAGGAAAAATCTTCTACCAGATTGTTGGAATTGTTACACATAGACCTTTGCGGTCCTAAAAGAGTGAGCAGTCTTCAAGGTGACAAATATTTTATGCTTTTGATTGATGATTATCCTAGAATGACATGGGTTAATTTTCTTAGAGAAAAATCTAAAGCTCTAGATAGATTTAAAGCATTCAAAGTTATGGTGTAAAATGAGATGGATTTGATGATCAAATGTTTGAGTTTTGACAAAGACGGAGAGTTCACCTCCAATGAATTTAACATATTTTGTGAGAATCATGGAATAAGAAGGCACTTGTCTTCCCCTAGGACTCCTCAGCAAAATGGAGTGGTTAAAAGGAAAAACAGGACTATTCAAGAAGCTACAAGGACTATGATGGAAGAGGCTAATCTACTGGAAGTCTATTAGAGAGAATCAATTCATGATTTTGATTACATACTTAATAGAGTTCAAGCAAGAGCTGACAACACAAAGACTCCCTATGAGTTTTGGTATGGAAGGATTTCGACTGTCAAGTACTTTAGAGTGTTTGGAAGCAAATTTTATATTAGAAGAGATGATGAAAACTTAGAAAAAATTGATGCAAGGTCTGATGAAGGTATCTTCCTTGGATATTCTAATAAGAAGGATTGTTGAAAACTTGCAAGTATCAAGGTTGATGAAGATTTGGGGAATTTAGTGGTAATAGATGGATATGAGTTAGATGAATCTACTTGTGGAGAAGAAGAAGAAAAATATAAGGAAAAAGTACAAAGTGAATAGGGAGAGGCTCCTGAAAAGACACCTAAAACCCCTAAGTATGTACAGGGAAATCATTTTGAAGAACAAATCATTGGATACAAAAGCAAAGATGTGTTGACAAGAAGAAGAGTTGTTGAAGCAAAAGTAAATCTATGTTTACTCTCTAAAGTTGAACCTAAAATAGTGAGTGAAGCATATGAAGATGAACATTGGATGAAAGCAATGGAAGAAGAACTTAAGCAGATTGAGAAGAATAGGAGTTGGGAACTGGTTCCTAGACCTGAAAAAAAAAAACATTATTGTAATTAAGTGGATATTCATAAACAAGTTGAATGAGAATGGAGAAGTGGTAAGAAACAAGGCAAGGCTTGTGTGTAAGGGCTATGCACAAGTTGATCTTGAATATGTACCTACAAAGGATCAGATTGTTGACATATTTACTAAGGCTCTTCCTAAGGATACTTTTGAGTATCTTTGAGAGAATTTGGGGGTTATTTACCCTCCTTTGAACTAGATGTATATATAGATGCATCACTTTAGTGGATCTATGGGTTCATTCCTTGTCTAGATTGATATCGGTGGCTACCTCTCATAGGGAGTAGGCCACTTATTGTAGTATGAAGCTATCATTATGTAGAGTTTGATGTGTTGATTGATGTGAACTCCTAAGGGGGAGGTTGTAAGTATCTTGGTTCTATGTCAAAGGGGAGAACAATGCAAAATATTTTATCCTTTCCCATTGATGTCAAAGGGGGAGAGAGTGAAGTCATGTGAAAATTTTTGTTTATACAAAGGGAGAATGAGGTAAGTATCAAAGGGGGAGAGAGTGTAATGAGTTAGTTGTGCAAGGGGGAGGAAAGAGAAAATGAAATAGATATGTTCGGAGTTGTTTTCTTTGATTTTTTTTCACATATTTTGTTGCTATCAATGACTAAGGGGGAGATTTTTGCAAGTATTAAGGTGTTGTTATTGATATCAACAAGCTTGTGTTGTCATTGGTGACAATTATATAGTGATTGAGAAGAGATTGTTGCTTTGATTAATTATTTTATTTTTTCATCAGTTAAGTTATTGGAATTAACCTTTAGTGTTTCTTTGATAATATTTTGTTTATGGTTAAGATGTCGAGGATATTGATAAAATTGATAAAATAAGGAAACAAGGTGTTGCAGAGATATTGTGGTTTGTAGAGGTGTTTTGGTTTTGCTTTGCATTTCTTCTAGGTTGAATATATACTTGTGTGGTTTGGATATGTTGAATAGAGGTGTTCAAAGTTTATATATCCAAAATTTTGTCTTTTGAATCGATGATCAAAGGAAGTTATGTTGACTAGTGTGTGAACTATTTTTGTAGTGTTGCTTATAGAGGTATCTAGGATAAATATATTTTCTCTCTGTTTCTTTGTAGTTGTTCTTCAGGTCTTATGATTCTAAAGGTATGTTTATGCCATTGATATCTTACCTCTGTCAAGAGGATTTATAGTTTGGTGCCCTGGAAGATGGATTTTAGGTTGTGATCCTTGGCAATATGGTTTGAGTGTACAAGTTGTGTACATTTTGAAGGTGCAAATTGTTGCGAAGGAGTTTGATGGATTTCAGGTTGATAAAGGAATATTCTAGATGGTAATGAAGCGTGGTGTGTGGTTTGCAAGTTTTCCTTGATTTGACGAATCATGTAATTCAAAGTTTAATGGTGTTTGCATAGGTAATGACTGACCTGTTGTTTACATTACATTCGAAGATGCTCAAGCATTAATGAAGGTGTAGTGTGGCATGTGAGACTTAATTTGGCTCCTATTTAAGTTTTGTATTGGTCCACTTTGCATTCCTATCCACCACATGAATGCTTAGTGTTGACCTATTTTGAATTTGTATCAAAAGATAAATTTGAAGGTTACGACCCTTTTTGGAATGGAAATGATCAAGAATTAGAGGGTTACATCCCACATAGTTATCTATCTGAGAGTGAATTCGATGCATACTCTCCTCTTTACTATTTAAACAATAATTCTATGTAAAAGAAAGGATATTGAAAACCTTATGAATATATGAAAAGTTATGTTTTTATCAATACTTGTGATGAGACCCTCAATGAAAATTCGTATGTATGAATATTATGCTCTTTTGGAATGTTTTGAATACATATGTAAGCCATGATAGGATCTAAATAAAGATGAACCTCTAGTATAATTTTTTACTTGAGACAATGGTTAGGACAAAAACTAATCCTTGAGGACGTCAAGAAGTTGGACAAGGTCCAGAGAATGTTGAGGCTAAGTTGGATTGTCTTCTAGAAATCATGGATGAAACAAGAGAAAGGATAAAAAACCTTGAACAAGAATTGAGGGGAAAAGAAAAAGAGGAAGAAGAAGTCCCACACAATGAAGAAGATAAAGAAGTTCCCAAAAATGAGGAAGAAGGACTCCCAAAATCATACTAAATCTAGTGATCAAGAAAGTGATAGGTCACAATCATATTTTGAGGGAACCAAGAGAAAGCATTTGGCAACCGAGTTATCTAAGGATATGAAAAAGATTGCCCCTCCTAGATTTGAAGGAAGCACCAGTGGAGAAGAAGTTGAGGCTTGGTTAATTCAAATGGAGAAGTACTTTGAAATAAGGAACTATTTAGAGGTCACTAAAGTTGTGTGGGGAGCTTTCCATTTAGTAGGAGAAGCCTCAAACTAGTTGATGAACAAGAAGATGGTACCTGGAATCAATTCCTTAAAACTAATTTGGAATGATTTTGTTGAGAATTTTTGAAAGAGGTGGCTACCACAACTCTTCTTCAATCAAAAGCTCATTGATTTCTAGAATCTTAAGCAAGGAGGTTCTTCAATGAATAAATATTGGGAAAATTTCACTTGTCTCTTGAAGTATGTACCAATGTGTCAAAAAGATGAGTGATTTCGACTCTGAAAGTTCATTATGGCTCTAAATGGCCAAATAGGTGGTGAGGTGGATGTACATGGTCTGGCCACTATGGACCTAGTATATGAGAAGGAAATCAAGCAAGAGAAAAAGTTCAAAGCCATCTCATTTTATTGGGAGAATAAGAATTGAAAGAAGTTTGGTGGGCCTCAATTTAATCAAGCTCTGAAGAATTTTAATGGGGTGCAATAATTTCAAAGGCAAGGGGAGAAGGGGTCCCATAATAATTGGAATGAGCCAAGGAAGGATTGTCAAGGAAATAACTACAACATTGGTAACTATAACAAAGCTGGAAGGAATGGTGATAATTCTAAAATGCCAACAAAAAGGAGGGGACTAGTAAGAGGAAGCTTCACATGTGGTGGGGATCATTTTCCTAATAAATATCCCAATAAACCATCAAGTTCATAACTACATGGTAATTCACTTCCTTCTCAACAGTCTACGTTTCAACAAAGGATTCATGTAATAGTGGATAATTGGCAAGCAAAATATTAGATCACTGCGGTGGAAACTCCAAGTACTTTGTTTGGTATACATATTTCTATACTTATTGATACTAGAGCCATAGAAAATTTTGTTTCACCTAGAGTAGCTAATAAATTTTATAGGAAGGTTGGTTTTATGGAATTATCTTGGGTTGTAGAGTATACAAATTGGGAAAGAGAAATGGTGAATCAATGTTTATTTGAGGCAATGGTTGAACTTCCAAGTTTCTCAATGGAAGTAAACTTGTATGTAGCATCCTTAGGTTCTTATGATGTGATCTTAGGTATGAATTGGCTATGGAAGCATAGAAATAAAGTGGATTTCCATGCTAAAACCATAGAATGCTTAGATGATATAAGTAACCAAGTGTCTTTGCAAGGAACACCTAGAGAAGTGAAACTGTGATAGATTTCAACTATGCAAATGCATAGGGCAAAAAAGAAAAGTTGCCAACTCTTCGCAATTAAAATGGATAAAATTGAAGAATTCAAGGAAGTCACTCTTCAATATGATGCTATTTATTGTGAGCTTCAAGATTCTTAAGAGTTTGAAGAAGGAGAAGTGGTGGAATCTAGAGAAACAGATATGGATAAGTATCCCATCTTACAAAAAATTGTGTATGTATTTCTAGAAGAACTACCTAGATTGCCTCCCAAGAGAGTATTTGATTTCTTCATTGACCTAGTACCATGGTCAGAACCTATATCCAAAGTACCTTATAGGATGACTACAACAAAATTAATAAGACCTAGTGTTTCAACCTAAGGAACTCTGGTGATCTTTGTAAAGAACACAGATAGTACCCTATGCTTATGTATAGATTATTGGATGCTTAACAAAGCTACGATAAAGAATAAGTACCCATTGCCACATATTGATGATATTTTTGATCAAATGTGAGGAGCGATAATTTTTTCAAAGATTGATCTATGATCCAGTTATCATCAACTAAGGATCAAAGACGAAGATAGTTTCAAAACTACATTCAAGACTAGATACAGTCATTACGAGTTCACACTCCTACCTTTTGGACTTACAAATGCACCTGCAAAATTCATGAACCTAATGAACAATGTATTTAGAGACTGATTTAATAGGTTTGCATTAGTTTTCTTAGATGATATATTAATCTATTGTAATAATGAATAAGAGCATTGTAAGCATTTAGAGATAATTCTCCAAAGATTAAGAGGGCACAAGCTATATTGAAAACTCTCTAAGTGTACATTATTACAGAAGGAAGAACAATACTCATGTCACGTGATTTTGACTAATGGGATTGCAATTGATCTAGCTAAGATAAAGGATATGCTTGAGAGGCCAGTGCCCAAGAGTGTACCAGAGGTTAGAAGTTTTATGGGTTTGGCTAGTTACTGTAGGAAGTTTGTTTCAAACTTTTATAGGATAGCTTTTCCTATTTCTTCATTGCAAAGGAAAGGTAAGAAATTTGAGTGATCGAAAAAATTTCAAGAAACATTTGACCTACTCAAGGAGAAGTTGACTACCACACCAATATTGAAGGTACCTGATCCAAAGGAAAACTTTATTGTCACCACAGATGCATTGGGTAAAGGATTAGGATGAGTTTTGATGCAATAAGGGAAAGTCATAGCTTATGTATCTAGGAAGTTGAAGCCCTATGAACAAAATAATGTATCTCATAATTTGGAGTTAGAAGTTGTTGTCCATGCATTCTAGATGTGGAGACATTATCTGATGGGAAAGCCTTATGAATTAAAGACCAATCATCATGATCTGAAGTATTTGTTTACCCAAGCCAATTTAAAATGCACGACAAAGGAGCTAGTTGGAGCTGATATCAGACTATGACTTCAACACCAACTACATTAAAGGAAAAGAGAATTGGGTTGTAGATGTCCTAAGTCATAGAAGGCATATTGTCTCAATGGTAACAATTCAAATTGACTTTAAGGGATAGGTGTCCAAGGGTGACACATTTTATGAGCAAGTTAAGAAAGCACTCATAGATAATCCACAAGATGCAAGGTATGAAGGTTTTCACTTTAAACCTAATGGATTACTAAGGTTTAAAGGGGGATTTTTTATGTACCTAATTTAGAGGAGTTAAGGAACCTAGTGTGGAAAGAAGTTCATAGTTCACCATACTTTGGACATCCTGGTATGACAAAGATGTTGGCGGATGTGAAGCCATTATGTTTTTGGAAGGGAATGAAGGGGATGTTGCAAGATTTGTTGCTAGATGCTTAAAGTGTGAAAGGGTAAAGGAAAAACATCATCACCCTATAGGTCTTTTGTATTTACATGATATTCCTAAAAGTAAGTGGCAAGTCATTAGCATGGAATTTGTGAAAGGTCTACCTATGTCAAGGAATAAGCACAATGTCATTCTAGTAGTGGTAGATAAGCTATCTAAGGTGGAAAATTTTATTTTAGGGAATTTAACCAATGGAGCTCCTATCGTAGCTCAAAAAATTATACAAGAGGTGTTTAGATTGCATGGGATTCCTGAGAAGATCATTTCAAATAGGGATTCTCATGTGACATCTAGGTTTTGGAAAACCTTATTCTCCTCACTTGGAACTTAGTTGAACATAAGTTCAATGTATCATTCGAAGACATATAGACAAATTGAAAGGGTTAACCAAGTGCTAGAAGATCTACTAAGGATTTTTTGCATGGGTCAACTATACAAGTGGGAAGATTACTTGCCATTGGTTGAGTTTGTATACAACAATTCTTATCATTATGCAATCAAGATGGCTCTATTCAAAGCATTGTATGGAAAAAAATGTTGAACTCCTATAAGCTGGGATAAGCTAGAGGATAGGATAAGTCTTGGGCTAGAGATATCAGAAATGGAGGAACAAGTAGGAGTTATTAAGCAGAGGATAGCAGAAGCCAATGATAGGAAGAAAAGCTATGTAGATTCTAAGCGGGTACCCAAAAATTTTGCAGTAGGAGGAAAGGTGTTGTTGAGGGTTAAACCGCATAAGAGTTCCATCAAGTTTGGGAAGTCATCCAAACTTTCTCTACACTACGTAGGTCCTTTCAAGGTTCTAGAGGAAATAAATGAGCTATCACTTATCGAATTGTGTTGCCACCAACTCTTTCTAGGATGCACAGTGTGTTTCATTTCTCATACCTTAAAAATTATATAATAGGGGATAACCATATTATTGATTGGAATACTTTTCGAGTATAGGACCTAGGGGAGGTAACAATTGAGCCTCTCAAGGTGCTCATAACACATAAGCTTTGCTTGCATAACAAATATTTTTTGCAATGCAAAGTCTAAAGGGACCAGTATGCAAAAGATTTTGCACTTGAGAAGACTATGCTGAGATTAAGTAGGAGTTTCCTTTGTCTTACATACTTTTGAGAGTTCTTGAATTTTTTTTTTGATATGTTTATGTTTATAGTTTATGTCTAGGTATGCTAATTAAAATCATCAGGGACGATGATTCACAAGGGGGTATATGTTACACCCCGTTGTGTTACTACTTATTTACTTTTACCTAGCTAGTTGAAAATGCTTTAAATGAACGAATTTACACTTTATGTGTTTTGGAAATATGATGATTAAATGTTTGATTCAATATAATGATTCTGATTGTGAAATATATAATGCAAATGGATGTATTATTTTCAGTTGACTACTGTTGCAATGTACCAAGTTAGATGCAGGAATAGAATCAAGCCTCTGGAAGAGAGAGGAAGTATCACTTAGGAGAAGAACTTGGTCTTGTAACCTTTAATAAGACCTAAACTCAGCTTTCACACACACACTTCTAGTTTTGTTGAGTTGTGAAAATAGCTAGGGAAATAGTAAGTTTCCTTTAGTCCTGCATGTGGTTTTATTTGTGAGCATTCTTGTCTTGGGGGTTAAAAGTGTTGAGTCTTTTTGTGATGTGTGAGTTCTTCTTTATGAGTTTATATTTAATTGATGGGATATATATACATGTATATATGTATATTCCAAAGATAAACTCATACACATGAGTAAATACATGTATGAGTATACATAGATAGACATATCTACTCATGAATGGATGAATTACCCATATGCATGGGAATATCGATCGGACAAGGCGACATATATATACATATATAAATATACACTTCGTGTATATATGTCAATCGATATGACTATTAATATATATGTTTAAATATCAAGGCATGATATATATAGTATATGAACATATATTAACATACATGTATGCATTAACATAAAGGAAACATCCATACTAGTATACATATATATATACATACGTATGTATATATACACATGCATCAATATGTGAAATATGAGAATATGTATATGTATAGATATTATGTTATGTATATATATTATATAATATATATATATATGTTAATAATATCAAATAGCATTGAAATGTTATTAAGTGCATAACTTATATTTAAACAGTGTACACTATGAATAATGTGCAACATATACATATGGTATATGGTGTAGATATAAAAGGGAATTGTGCACATTTATGAGCAGCGCATAAATATTAAACATTGTCGCAAGTATTTTAAATGTTGAGTAAAAGAAACATTGGTAGCGTTGGAGTAAAGTGCATGAAATCTAATGGAAACCAACATGTTGGATAATCTGCCAAGAATAAGTTAGACTTGAAGGCAAAGTAGGTATGCAACCCACAAGAAACTTTGACCTAGTCAATAGAATAGGGCACGTAAGGTATAATTTGGCACCAACTTATGAAAAGTATGAGCCAAATAGAATTCTAAATTGCAATATGAATTCCAACGATGAAGCAAATTGAAATATGAGAATTGGTCAAATGAGAAGCTAGCCAAAATGAGTCAACCTGTAGAAGAAATTAACCTTGCATTTTTTATTGTCATTCTTGTTGTCCATTTGAATAAGCAACTCATTCACCATGATAAAATATGGTTGTCCATGTGTTTACTGTGCAACAATTTTAGCTGCCACCTTTTCTTTTCTTGCTAAGTTGAACCTTTTGGATTGAGAAGTGTCATCTTTGATAGCTTGTTTCTATCCTACAGTTGCTCACTTTGGTGTATAAATAGAGGTGCTTTCTCCCTCATTTGGGATGCATTATGCACTCTTGTTGCTTATTTTATAAGTTATTATTTTGATTTTTTGAGTTGAGAGTTGAGAGAGGTTATTGAGATTTTGCGAGATATTTTTGAGAGTTAGATTTTGGTGAGTGGAGGAGAGATAGTTGGGAATCACTTGTTGATTTGGGAAGGCTGAGCTAGGAATATAGCTTGATTAATTGGAGCTTTGCATTAATAGGTATACAAATTTCCACTCTTTTATACTTTTTTATGTATTTGAAAAGATTGTGTGACATTGTTTGTATTATTTGGGAAATTTGTTCAATTACTTAATAGGGAAAGGTTATTCTCTTCTTTATGTAAAAGTGAAAGACTCTTAATAGTCTAGAGATCTTTATTTTTTGAGTGTATGTATTTATTCCATATTAAGGAATGGGTGTTTATAGAGGGTTTAAATACTATATTATGGATAGAGCTTATACAGTTGATGCTTAGCTTAAGTTGAGTCTTAGAGTTACTTTGATTTACTTAGTAGAAGTGTCTTAGTTAACATAGACTTTATAGGCTATTCCTAGGGTTAAGGTTACTCCATGGCATAAGGGGATAGACTATACATTGGTTATGAATGTTTAATACAAATCAAGCTAGGAAGGGGGGTGAAGTATATGATATCCACTCTAAATTCTAGGTGATGAATACTTTGGCCAAAGTAGTGTAAGTTTCCACTATTTACATTGTTAGTTCATTGTGATATGAGTTTACATACTAGGAATGGATTGTCATATGTGTAGGTTGTAGCCAATGTGTGGTAGATCTAGACATGTAGGACACAACACCAAGCTCAAGAAAGGTCAATTTTTATTATGATGTTACCAAACCAATCTCTTTGTTAAAGGGTAGGGGCATCTTACCAGTTAGGGAGATGTGTGGGCGACCGTAGTTAGTCCAAGGTTGGCAGAAAATTGCTTGAGTGATGCTTCTCCTCATTAGTAGGCAACCAAGATTTGATGGAGGATACCTAGACCAATCAAATATATATTGCCAGTAAGCTCAATGGAGCCTTGTATGTGTATTTTGTATCCATATCTATGGAAATATTGTAAAAGAGAAATGTTACAATATTGTAAGAGAGGGGGACCACTGCATGTAAGACCCCAGGTCATAGAGGGTCAAGATGTGAGAGGCTACCCTAACTTACCTCAGCTAAGTGTAATGTTTGGAAATGCGAGGCGAGAGTAACAAGGACCTTGAGGCCTCTCAGTTACTCTGTAGACGCAAAACATAGGAAAGGGCTAGCTGAGCTAGTTTTTAGGTCTAACACTATGCCTTAGGAAGCTCTCTATTTGAAGAAAAAAGTGCGGTCTTTGGACTTCAGCTTGGTGCGTTGGCATCTCAAAAGTTTGTTGGTGTTCATATGGCCAGACAATAGTGAAGATGAGGTCAAACTAATAAAACTAGCTAACAACCCAGCTGATTAATTAGAGGGCCATAATGATGTGATTAAGTAAATGAAATACTCTCTAATACTATAAATAAAATATGCAAGAGTGAAGAGAATAAGGAGAATCCCACCAAGGAATTCATTTGCCAGCTGATCCTTTGAGAAGCACGTACTCCTACACACAGAAAGAGAGGAGAATGTTGGGTGGCTGTATAGGGGCCTACCTCAGTCATACCCTTGTTTAGGTGTTTCCACCTCCACAGATAGCCAAGGAAACAAGATACAGGAAAAAATGTAGCAAAAAGTGAAGAAGCACTATAAAATAGTGGTATGCTACTCAACCAAGTGATAGAGGAGAGGAGAGGGAAGCTTACCACCTCCACCAAGAGCACTCAAGGCTGCTTGGGGGAGAACATGAGTACTCAAGCCTCTGTTGCAATGGCGTGGTCCAAAAATTGCTCTACCAAAGTGATGGAGTGTGGCTTTTTCTATAATCGAATGCTTGAAATGCTTGGAGTGAGTGAAAGTGAGTTTGATAGTGAAGTGAAGAAGCTTTCGAGTCTAGCCAAGAAGTTAGAATGCATGTTGAAGGGATAAATTTGAAGGAGGAATGGAGAAAATCAGCCATATTCAGGTCGGTCGACCGAAGAGGGCGTTACAACTTCACCTCCAATGAGAAGAGTAACGCCTTTACAAGTTCAGTCGTAGGAATCTGCTAGGGATGTAAGCACACTGCATAGATGTTTGCACACCGCGCATGCATCCTCAATAGAAACACCACCAATACTCAAAATAGGCACCAAGTGGGATGCAAGCAGCCGACTTAGGTGGAATTAAGCCTCTGAATTTTGTTCTCTAAGGTCGATAAAGGAAAAAAGGGGATTTGCACATGGGGTGCAAATTCACTCTTATACATTTTCCCCCCACTTTAGCGAGCATGAATACGAATGAGTGCTCAATAAAGTAGATCAAGAAAGAGTAGGGTTAGAAACGTATACCTAAACTATCAAGGAAGCAAACCACGATCTGGTGAACCTAAAGGTGCAGGGAAAGTAAAGGAATCTCTAACTGCTTGGAACTATGAAGTTGGGAAAAATAAAGTATCTTATAGGCCTATAGACCTACAATGAGGCAACCCCCAAGATCTCTCGCATGAAGGAAGCCCTGTGAAGTAAGCGCCTTATAGGCACACAAACCTACAAGGAAGGTATCCCCCAAAAACTCTAGCATGAAGGAAACCTAAAGGAAGCGGACTCCACAGAGTCAAGAAGTAGCCAAATAGGAAAGTAAGTGGACAATCGCGCAAACCATTGATGATTCGTAAGTCTTTCAAAGGGGTCCCTCAGGAACCCTTCAAAAGGAGAGGGGTCCACTCAAGGGACATGTTGTTTGAAAGGTGAGGTCTAGTCAGGCTGCCACCAACCTAGATGTGAAGATATAAAATAGGTCTAGTTGGGTTGTCCCCAAGTTAGCATAAAAAGGGGAATGGAATAAGTCTAGTTGGGCTGCCCCCAGGCTAGATGCAAAAGAATCCATTTGAGGTAAATACTTTCAGAGAAGGGTCCCTTGGGAACCCATTGTGAAAAGGGGTCCACTCAAGGGACACACAGTTTGAAAGCAATTGTTCTTATTTTCTCAGAGTGATTTGTCATCAAGGAATCCTTTCGAAGGATGTTCACTTCATTAAGGAATTTGAAAGGAAGGATATGCCCCCATGTGTCGAGAAGGTCAAAGTTGTTCCTACTTTAGAGGAAGGTCTTCAAGTCCTTACTTTACAAACCCGTGATGAAGGAAACAAGTTTTGTTAGGGTTCCAAGTTGAGAATGTGATTCTATAGAAAAGTTTACGAAGACTTTTGAGAAAAGATTCATTGGCAACAAATGCATTTTCTAAAAATTGAATTGTTAAAGAGAAGGCATTGTCACACATGAAAGGGACAACTCAAGCAAAGAAGAGAGAAAGATAAAAGGATAACAAAAGAAAGAGATAAATATAGACAAAGGGCACAGGGGGATCTGGTTTAGTGGGGTAAGATTTGTCTGAGCTCATATAAGTAATAGGTAACTGTACCACAAGGCAAAATATCATCAATCCCCAACTAGATTAGGAAGAATGCATGAGAAGAGAAATTAAAAAATAATAATTGGGTCATGGAAGGGAAGCCTAAATTCTCCCAACGCTTTGCATCATCCCCAATTTATCAAAAATCAAGCACAAACATGGAAGAATGATAATACAAATAGAAGAAGGTTTACGAAAAAAAAACCATGCCTGTATCCAAGCACCAATGGGGGTGACGAGGGTCATCTAGAAACACATAAAATGGGCACGGGGGAACACATTACAAAACACATGCACACATACAAAAGATCAAGAAAAAGGGTCTCCTCCTAACATTGATTAGCCAAGAGGTCATTTGCTTCCCAATCTAAATCCTCATAAGGGGAAGGTGGACAAGCTTGAAATGGTGGGATGTTAAGAGGAGGATCATTCAACCCTCCCACAACAAGAGCCAAGGAAGAGGGCCCCTTGAGGTCCTCTCCATCGAGCTCTTATGGAGTCAAAGTTAGCAATTTTTTGAAGATCACTAACAAGGCTCGAACTTCATCCACAGAGTTAAACATGCACCCCATAGGTGTGTTGTGTCTAACTTCAGCAGATGGGGCAGGCTGAACCTAAGATTCACCACTAGGCTTGTCGAGTGACTCAGGAGCGATGATGAACTTAGGTGAAGCTAGGATTGGTTCCATCACTAGGACAAAACAAGTCATCACAGGACCACCTTGTGAAGAAGGTGGGCTCCTCTTACATCCTTCATTGCTAGAAGGACCACTCTCCACCTCTTTGTTCACTAGAGGAGACAAGCTCCCCACATATGAGGCTAGAGGTGTGGAGGAAGAGGAGGAAAGAACCATAATGGATACAAATGAGGTATTAACCATATCCACGGGCTTTGGGAAAGGTTGGATATCTAGAATGGATATCAGCAAAGGCAACTCTACCAAAGGAGAGATGAAAACCTATACATGTTTAGGTTTAGGCACATTTGTACTTACAATGGAAGTCGGGAGCAGTATAAGACCAAACTGGAGAGAAGCAAGAGGAAGGGAGGAAGAAGATGTTGCAAGAGGCCCTGAAGCAGGGGCAATTGTTTATTCCTCCTTCCTTTGTGAGGTGGCCTACTCAGCCAAGAGAGTCTTTCGTCGGCACTTGCATTCATGTGCAAGGTGGTTTCTACAACTCTTCGAGTTAGAGGCTGAGATTTACAAAGGACAAAAGGTTCTTGCTCAACCATGGGAACATCCACCTCGGCTATTTCTAGTGGAGGGATAGATTCCTGCATGAGAGGAGGAATAGGCTAAGGAGTGATAGGAGAAGTCAACTCGAGAGCCTCGATAGCAAGCCTCTTTTCAGTCACTACCTTAGGAGCAAGAGCAGGAGTAGTAGGAGGTCATGGATCAAACTCTCTACGAGAACCTTTCTTTCTACCATATAAATAATACCACAGACCAGAGTATTCATTAGGGAGGTTTGCCATCCTGAGCTTGGGCCTATGCCAAGGAGGAACCATCAGACTCAATGTGTAGCCACCAGGTTTGCTCATCCAATACTCATCCCAAGAAGGGGGAGAGGACGGGGCAGACCGGGAGGAAGTAGCCTTCTCTTTACCTTTATGGGAAGGAGAGGGAGCCGGCGTGGACTTCTCCTTCCCTTTCAGGGAAGGGAGAGTAGTCGATGCAAGCTTCTCCTTCTCTTCTTAGGAAGAGGAGGTGACCAATTGTTCTGTCACAAGAAGGGTCAGTTTTAGCTCCCCTTTGCTCCCAGTTTTATACTTCATACAATTCTTGTAAAGTAGGTTTGTTCTCAGAGGAAGCAGATCGACCAAGGAGGGCCAAAAGTGGTCCAACAAGTATCCACCACAGTACACCAAGGGCTGGTATCCAGTGTCATGCACTATGTGCACAACACCCTCATGGGAGAACTTTAAAGACTTGTGAATAATGGAGTTTATTGCATTCATGGATGCGAGCTAAGGTATGCCTAGCTTTAGCCTGAACAGATCCGACTCTAGGATAACATCAAAGATTGTATCAATAGCCCTAGGTCCAACTAGGTTGGACAAAGTGATCAAGCCATAAGGTTTAAGACACATACCATCATGTGTATGAATGGTAGATTTTGTTTCTTCATATTTTTCCTTTTGTAATGAATTCAATATTAATATCTCCTCAGTGATAAAATTCACATGGCTCGCGGGGTCTATTAAGACTTCTATCACAATGTTACCATTGACATGAGCAGGAATGTAGAGAGGTGAAGGTTTGTTGTTTAAGGGTAAATCTTGTGATGTAAATGTAATTTCCGACGAGTAGAGCAATGGAAGTTACCGTGACCATATTGACATAGGCCTTGGGTTAGGTAACAGAATCAACAAGATCAATAATCATGTTAGTAAAGTGTGATGGAAATGGATCTA
Organism: Sequoia sempervirens; assembly: GCA_007258455.2. NCBI lineage: Eukaryota > Viridiplantae > Streptophyta > Pinopsida > Cupressales > Cupressaceae > Sequoia > Sequoia sempervirens. The sequence continues at coordinate 303,124,072 of VDFB02075321.1, read as the reverse complement.
TGTATATCTACAATTCACTATTAACTTTTGCCACCAATTTGTTGGCATTCTATTTATTCCCATCAAGACAAATGGTACCTTCCTCGATGTAGTCTTGTATTTCATGACGCAACCGCATACAACATTTGGTATCATGTCTGTTAACATGATGGTGTTGGCAATAAGTGCTCCCATCATACCAATAAGGTTAGGGTTCTTTAACAGGCTTATGAGTCAGCAAAGTTACGATCTTATCCTTCAATAGCTTCTATAAGATAGAGGTATAAGACTTTGATAACTTTGTGAACTTTCGGTTACGTTTGAGGTTGTTATCATTAGCAGCAGCTACTACATTTGCAATAGCCTTACCTTTCCTAGAAATTGATACAATGGATTTCTCCTCAGAACAAGAGCACACTCGTAAGGCTACACACAAGTGCATGAAAGAAGGGTATTTCATAAGGGAAAACTTCTCTTGCCAAGTCCTTTGTAATTTTCTTATGAATACCTTCTGCACATCATAATTGGGTAGTTGATACGAGATTTGTGAAAGGAGCGCTTGATAACGCACTATGAAGTCAGTGATTTTTTCATTATCTCCTTGTTTACATCAGACAAGATTTGAAAGGGTCATCTTCGGCCCGATGTTCGCTTGGAATTATCTAAGGAATTGGTAAAGTTGATCAAATGAGAAAATAGAGTTGTTAGGCAAGGAACAATACCACTCAAGCATAGTGTCCTTGAGAGATCAGGGAAACAATTTAGCCATCAATGCATCATGATGGAAGAAGTCGGTATAGAAGGTGTTAAATGAAAACACATGTGTCTACAAATCTCCCTTACCACCATACTTCTCAAATTTAGGGATCTCCATTCCTTGAGGGAAAGGAGTGTTCAAGATGGCAACTGACAATGGGCTATGTCAGAAGAAGGGCTGAAAGATAGGCTAGGAAGAGGCTTCAGAAAGGCTTGCTAACTGGCTCTACATCTTACCCATATTCTAAAGAAGAGTGTTTAGAATAGGGTCATTAGAAGATAGAGGGCCAAAGGGACCTCCTCTAGAGCCACCCTCGATGTGACCTCCGCTAGAGCTACCACTAGAGCCATTGCCACCAGTAGGGCCTCTATCGAAACCATCACCATGACCTCCACTAGAGTCACCTCCACTAACACCACCTCTGCTATCGAATCCACCACCACTACCAAATCCCCCACCATTCATCCCACTGAAGCCACCACCACTAGAGGTGACAGGACAGGTGAAGCTAAAGCCTAAGGGGATCCTGTTAACCTTGATAGTTTTAGTTTGTTCAGAGGTAGAAGGGATACTGATAGAAGGGGCTGCATTGGCCATATAGATGGATGTGGGAAGCATTGATAGTCCTAACTGTCCTTCACACTCTTTGAAAACCCCTTGTGCAAATCTAGGATTGTTCGAAGGAGCACATGCTTCGGTGAGACCAAGGAGGCTAGTCAAAAGTTCAATGCCTGTTCGATCTTTACTTATCATATGTTATAATTCATTGACAACCCAAGTGACTCTAGCTATCTTCGGGTTTCTTTCCAAGTGGTTCTTTAAGTTTCCTACTCCATCAATGAGGGTAGCAACATATTTTGTAGGGATTTGAACGGCCTCATACTCGTCCATCGATGATGGCATGTGAGATGCAGGGGGAGTGGGAACGTGATCGGTTTCATTAGTAAATCCCATCTCATTCCTTGACAATTGTTCCTATGCAGCCAAACTAATGATGGGAGCAGAGAAGAGACCCATAGAGAGACCAATCAGTACCTTCATCCTTTCCCTTGGGAGGTATTGTATACTTCTCCTAACGATATACCTAGAAGTTGTGGACTGGGTCATGATGCTCATAAATTTTCACAACACTCGAGAACACAACAATCACAAAGTACACAAGAGAGAGCTTAACACCAACGAATGAACGAACATTGGTTCATGTTGGGTTCACCAAAAATGTAAGAGAGGGGGACCACCATGTGCAAGACCCTAGGTCATGGAGGTTTAAGATGCAAGAGGCTTCCCTAACTTACCTCAGCTAAGTGTAATGTTTGGAAATGTGAGGCGAAAGTAACAAGGACCTCAAGGCCTCTCAATTACTCTGTAGACCCGAAACACATGAAAGGGATAGGCTAGCTAGTTTTTAGGTCTAACATTGTTCCTTAGGAAGCTCTATGTTTGAGGAAAAAAGTGAAATATTTGGATGTCAGCATAGTGCACTAGCATCTCAAATGTGAGTTGGCGTCCATATGGCCAAACAGCAGTAAATATGAGGTCAAACCAATAAAAATAGCTAACGGCCCAGCTGATTAACTAAAGTTCCAAAATTATGTGATTAAGTGAATGAAATACTCTCTAATACTATAAATAAAATATGCAAGAGTAAAGAGAATAAGGAGAATCTCACCAAGGAATTTGTTCGCCAGCTGATCCTTTGAGAAGCACATACTCCCACACACTGAAAGAGAGGAGAATGTTGGGTGGCTATATAGGGGCCTACCTCAATCAGACCCTCGTTTAGGTGTTTCCACCTCCATGGATAGCCAAGGAAATGAGATAAAGTAAATAATGTAGTAAAGAGCAAAGAAGCACTACAAAACAGTGTTATGCTACTCAACCAAGTGATAGAGGAGAGGAGAGGGAAGCTTACCACCTCCACCAAGAGCACTCAAGGCTGCTTGGGGGAGAATATGAGAGTACTCAAGTCTCTGTTGCAATGGTGTGGTCCCAAACTTGCTCTAACAAAGTGATGGAGTGTGGCTTTGGCTGCAATTGAATGCTTGAAATGCTTGGAGTAAGTGAAAGTGAGCTTGAGAGTGAAGTGAAGAAACTTGCGAGTCTAGCCAAGAAGTTAGAATGCATGTTGAAGGGATGAATTTAAAGGAGGAATGGAGAAAAATGACCATATTTAGGTCGGTTGGCCGAAGGAGGTGTTACAACTTCACCTCCAATGAGAAGAGTAACACCTCTATAGGTTCGGCTGCAAGAATCTACTAGGGATGTAAGTGCGTCGTGCAGATGTTTGCGCACTGCACGGGTGTCCCCGACAAAAACGCCTCCACCAATGCTTAAAATAGGCACCAATTGGGATGCAAGCAGTGGGCTTAGGTGGAATTAAGCCTTCAAACTTGGTCTTCTAAGGTGGATAAAGGACAAAAGGGGATTTGCACATGGGCTGAAAATTCACTCTTATACACATATTATCATGTACTATGTAATCAATACATTGGAAAGTTGTAATATTTTGATATAATGCAATGATAAAGTTTGGAAATAAGCTTATTTCAAATGTGCATGCTATCTTTATAGATTTGAAAGGAAAATTTTTATTGCTCATAATAGTTAGATACTTAAACATTTTAATTAAAGTTAAAACATAAGGAAGCTACTATGTAGAATAATGGGCATGTCATAGACACTCTACTCCATCTTCTTTTTCACCTACATTCAAAGCAATGTTAATAAATAAAAGATAGGATTCATCTTTTCCCATCTTCATTTCCTCTATTATTTCTCCTTTAAATAATTTTTCTACCTTCCTTATCTCCTCTTTCAACACAGGACCCTCCTCATCTTAATAAATTTCTTCATCAAATATAGGACTCTCAAGGTCCATTTTACTAACTTTTACATATTCTACATCTAAAATAATGTTAGATAAAATAAAAAAATTATCATTATTGTTCCTCTTTTCTTTCTCTTCTACCTCTTCAACTCTTCCTTTATCTACACTTTTCTCCCTTTCAATAACTAATTTAAAAATTAGCACACCTCTTTATTTTTTCTTCTCCCATTTCTTTTCTCATTTACAACTATATGAGTTTTCCCACATGTTTATTCTTACATACCTCTTCCATCATAGGGCTACAACTATGTATTTCCTCTTTCCTCCTTTCACTGTCCTCTTTGCCAAATCTTTGTTTTTCCTCATTCTTCTTTTTGTTGTCCTCTTCCAAGAGGATTTTATTCTTTCCAAATATCTCTATTTCATTAGAGATATCCAACTCATCTTCTTCTGTAGGATAACATTCTATCCTATCTTCATGTTTTTGAACTTCATACATTGTATCTACCACCATGTTGCCTTCACATACGTTTTCTTATCCTTTTCAATATTTTTATATAGATTAATTTCAAGAACATGAAATCTAGCCTATATTTTTTTCAATTCTTCATAAATAATTTTTTATACCTCTTTTCTTGGCATTCTTCCCAAAACAAAATTATTATAGGTCTTGTAATAACCCATCTTATCCTCTACTTCAAAGATATTTTGTCAAACACTTTCCAAACACAAACTACTATCATCTACCAACAATTTTTTTTGAAGATGCAACTTTTCTCTTCCTCTACCTACTCTCTCTTAGTGGAGGAATCTTGTACATTTTCTACCTAGCTTTGTTTCTATTAAAGGAAAACCAAAAAATTCTCACAACACAAGCTTTTTAGTGAGCTTTCTCTTCATACTTTGACATTCAAATAACAAATTCTATGGAAACATCTATAACACATTCAAACAACTTTCCCAAACAACAAAAACAAATCTTCACATATTCCAATAAATCAAATTATGCAATTTCCTCTCAACAAATATCCAAGAAAGTAAAAAAATATTTTTACTCACTGTAGTAACACTTCCTAGCCAATCTTTCAGCTCTAATACAATTTGATGTAGTCAAAAACTAAGATTCCAAATCAAAGTGTTGATCTTTACAGTTCCACCATTCAAATATTTAATCTATTCAATTGAAAAAAAATACTCACAGATAAATGTATGAACCCAAAAAGTTATGAGATTCAATTCATTTAAATTTATGTAAATGTGCATAGAAATATCTTGTCAGACCACATTTCAAAAAATATTTTGAATATACAAACATCTTCCATTTATTTGAAAACTTATAAAACCAAAGCTTCCACCTTCATCTATAGCAATAGAAGTGGGTCAAAATTTTCCTACCAACAATACCATGTTGATTTTCAAGTCAAAATCACAAAAAAACATATTTCTGGGAACTAAAACTATGTTGTAAACTTCACCAACACCTCATAAATTTTAATCTCTTTAGCCATCATTCTTCATTTCCATACCTATGAATTGTATTGTATTTCTTCCTCATTTTTCCTATAAAATTAATTCATAGACTTTGTATCAAACATGGGAATCATCTAGAGGTACTTTCTAAATGTAACTCCGAAGTGCATTAGATGTGTCACTCATCCAGAGATTGTGGCAATTCAAAATTATCTTCACTTCTCAATATAGTACCCAAAATGAATGTGTAGTAAGAAAGGGGCATGCTAAAACTACCAAGAGACCCATGATGCATTTATTTGTAACAACCAAGACTTTGCCTTGCATTTTTTCTTTTCCAACATTCACATTTTTTAAAATTCACCCTTTATATTTTTGGGTGCTAAATGTACAAAAATATTTTGAAATTTTGAATCATTCCCCCCAAAACCTTAGACCCCTTCATGAGATTGACATCAATATCAATAAAATTTCAGCAAAATAAATAATTAAAAAATATCAATTATGTTGAATCTGGTGCTCGAAGGTGAACTTGCAACTTATTGAAAACAAAACAAAATCAAAGATTAGAAATAAAAATATTTTTGGAGATGCAAGATTTCTTAATCCCCAAGATGCTCCTACATCAGACACCCAGGGTAAGAGGAAATGCTACATGAGTTAGAAACTCATGAACATTTGAAGATAAATTGTGTGTTCTTCATCCATTGTTCTTCCTTGTCTACTTGACTTTTCTTCTTCTCTATCTTGCTCTAAACATTTCTCTCTTCCTTTCGTCATCTTTTCTCTCTTTCTTCTGCTCATAAATTTCATCTTTTTGCAACTTAAATTCTTTCACCTCTCATCCTCATATTGTATTTCATCATCTCCAACACCTACATACAAATCAACACTAGCAATCTCATAGAAATCAATGAATTCTATTTGCTCACCTTCCTCACCTTCCTCACTTGCTTCCTCTTCACTCTCTCCTTTTTGTATGTTAACAAAATAAATCATACCTTGATGTTCTATAGCCTATAACCTCTTATTGATGTACAGGTAACCTCTTCTCCTTCTCTGCATTCTTTATCATTCTCTACTACAAGCTTTTATCCACCTATTTTCAATGCAATCCACTCCTTAATTGTTGCAACCTGTATTATTAAGTTATCTTCTCCTTCATTTTTTGTTGCTCCTTCACTTTTCTTGTTTGTCTTCCTTTTGATGTTCTCTTCTTTAGATTGCTGCCCCAAACTTTTTAACATTTTCATGTCCTTCAATGGACCAAACTTTGCTACAAGTTCACTTCTTTTTACCTCTACAACTTCACTATTACTCACTAAAAAAATTTCATCCTTTTCATTCATTTTAACATGCTCAAATTCATATATCTCTTTGACATGAAATTTTATTTCACAAATAACATAAAAACGACCTTTTACCTTTGTGTTTTCCATCTTCTCTAATGTTATCCCAACTTTTTCTTCTTGATTGTCTATTGCAATTTTTTTATTCTCTTCTTCTACCTCTTCCTTTGCACTTAATTATGTCATTTTCTTCAATATATTTATGTCCTTCCAAGGACTAATCATTGTCCCAACTTCACAACTACCTTCTTCAACATATTCCTTTATCTTTTATATATCTAAATTAGCTTTATTCCCATCTTTGCAAAATTCATAAAAATGAAATAATACATATTTTGTTGTTGTTGCAACTTCTTCTTTATTCATGCAACCTTCTCCTCTTCCACTTTTATGTCTTCCAAAAGATATGTATTGGCTGCTAAATATTTTCTTTTCTCATTCTCTTTTTAATCCTACTCCATCTTCTCTTTCACTTGCATTCAAAGCAATGGCAATAAATAAAGCATAGATTTTATTTTTTTCCATCTTTATTTCCTCTATTAATTCTCCTTTAAATAAATTTTCTACCTTCCTTATCTCATCTTTCAATAGGAAACCCTCCTCATCTTCATAAATTTTTTCATCAAATATAAGACTCTCAAGGTCCATTTATTAACTTTTACATCTTCTACATCTAAAATAATATTAGATAAAATAAAAATTTCATCATTATTATTCCTCTTTTCTTGCTCTTCTCCCTCTTCAACTCTTGCTTTATCTGCACTTTTCTCCCTTTCAATAGTTGATTTAAAAATTAGTACACCTCTTTCTTTTTTTCTTCTCTCATTTCTTTTTTCATTTACAGCTGTGTGAGTTGTTCCCACATGTTTGTTCTTCCATACCTCTTCCATCATAGGGCTACAACTATACATTTTCTCTTTCCTCTTTTCACTATTTTATTTGCTAAATCTCTACTTTTTGTTGTCCTCTTCCAAGAGGATTTTCTTCTTTTCAAATCTTTCTATTTCTTAAGAGATGTCCAACTTCTCTCCTTCTTCAGGATAACATTCTATATTCTCTTCACGTTTTTGAACTTCATACCCTGTATCTACCACCATGTTGTCTACACATAAATTTTTCACATACTTTTTCTTATCCTCTTTAATATTTTTGTATAGATTAATTTCAAGAACATCTAATCTAAGCTTGATTTTTCATCAACTCTTTCTAAACAATTTTTTGATACCTATTTTCTCATCATTCTTCTCTAAAAAAATTCTCACAAGCCTTCTCATGATCCATCTCATCCTCTTCAAAGACATTTTTTCAAACACTTTCTGCACACACACTACTATCCTCTACCAACCAAAATTTTAGAAGATGCAACTCTACTCTTTCTCTACCCTCTCTCTCTTAGTGGAGGAACCTTTTATGCCTTCTACCCAACCTTATTTCTATTGAAGGACAACCAAAAAATTATCACTACACAACCTTTTCAATGAGCTTTCTCTTCATACCTTGACATTCAAATAACAAATTCTAGGAAAACATTTATAACACATTCAAACAACTTTCTCATGTAACAAAATTCAATTTCCTCTCAACACATATCAATGAAAGTAAAAACAATAATTTTACTTACTATTGCAACACTTCCTAGCCAATCTTTCGGCTCTGATACCATTTGATGTAGTCAAAGACCAATATTCTAAATTGAAGTGTTGATCTTTGCAGCCACCACTCCACTATTTACTATATTCAAATGAAAAAATACTCACTGACAAATGTATGAACCCAAAAATTTATGAAATTCAATACATTTAAATTTATGCAGATATGCATAGAAATATCTTAACAGAACACATATCAAAAATTATTTTGAATATGCAAAATTTTTCTATTTATTATGAAAACTTATACAACAAAAGATTCCACTTTCATCTACATGAATACAAGTTAGTCAAAATTTTCCTACTAACAATACCATGCTAATATTTAAGCCAAAATCTCAAAAAACCCATTTTTGGGCACTGGAACTCTATTGCATACTTCACCAACAACTCATAACTTTTTCTTTTTTTATCCATCATTCTTCATTTCCATACCCATGCATTGGATTTCTTCTTCATTGCTCCTATAAAATTAATTCTCATACTTCATACCAGGTGTGGGAATCACCTAGAGGTACTTTCTAAATGCAACTCCCAAGTGCATTAAATGTACCACTCCTTTAGATATTCCAACAATTCAAAATTGTCTTCACTCCTCAATCTGGTACCCAATTCAAAATTGTCTTCACTCCTCAATCTGGTACCCAAAATTTCAATAGTAGCATGGTGTCATGGCTAAGTTGTGTTGTTATTCTTGCCATCAAGGTTCAAACCCCATTGGGGTATAATTCTTGAGAATTTATATTGGGGACACGGGGTCCCCCATTTGTGACCTCACATGTTCATAGCTTCGGGTCAAGAGTGTTTACCCCTCTTAATAAAAATAAATAAATAAATCTAGTACCCAAAATGAATTTGCAACAAGAAAGGGGCATTTCAAAACTACCAAGGGACCCATGATGCATTTATTTATAACCAAGACTTGGGCATTGCATTTTTCTTTTCCAATATTCACATTTTTTAAAATTCACCTTTTATAATTTTTTGTGTTAAATTTACAAAAATAATTTTAAATTTTAAATCATTTCCCCCCAAAACTTTATACCCCTTCATGAGATTGACATCAATAGCATAAAATTCAAGAAAAATAAATAATTAAAAGAATCCCAATTATGTTGAATTTGGTGCTCAAATGTGAACCTCCAACTTATTGAAAACCAAACAAAATTAATTATTAGAAATAAAAAAAAAATTGTTGATGCAAGATTGCTCAACCTCTGGATGTTCCTATATCAATATAGTTGTGAGATTAGCTACCCTTTATGATGTTTATCTAATTAAAAAATATTGTATATTTTGTTGTACCCATAACAAAAGAAAACTAATTAGCTTGGACTAAGTCTATAATCTACTCTAGAGGTAGTCTAATAGTTTGACACCCCAATTGTAAAGAAATAATTTGTTCTCTATGATAACATGAGATTATATTCTCTTACTTGTCTACCAACATAATATATTTATAATAATACATTATGATCATGTTTTTTTAGCAAATTAATTTGTAGGATTCAATAGAATGTGTACACAATAAAGTGGCACTTTAAATCCTCTATTCAAAGTGTGATTTATAATTACCTTTGATCACATCAACTTTACAATCTTTGTATTTTTTGCAACTAATATGTCTTCACAATACTTAAATTCTTTTCAATATAAGTACTCTTATAATAGAACACTATTTGATTAAAGCACCTAAAAACTAATTACTTAAAAATAGATCAAAATAACAAATAATTAACACAAAATTTGAAATAAAAGAAAAACAATATTTGAACACTTAATTTATCAATAGCAAATATATACTCAATTATGTAGTTGTGAATTGATAAACATTAAAATTCTAAATAAAACCACTATATGAAAGTATGTATTCCATAAGATGTGATTTATTTTCATATACTTTCTCTTCAATGTTTATTTTTATTCTTTTTTAGGTTTGTTGGAGTTGCTTGGACTCCATATTCTTTAATTTTATTGTACTTTGTGGTTCCATGAGCCAATTTCTTATGGAACAACTAGGTTACATAGATACTAACATCTTTTTTATTTTAAAAGTAGATTACAACATGACAAGTAAATGTACATCTAAATTAGTCCTAGGCTAAACTATTGTGAGTAGGGAGAACAAGTTTGTCAAAGTCACCCAAAGGTGGATTTGGCCCAATTGCACTTCCACAAGATTTTAACCTTGGTGGATAGCATAATCAAGGAACATGTCATCATCTTTGTTAATTGAACTCAAATAATTTAACTACAACACTTCGATTCATGGGTCAAATTTGATATTTCATAATCATTAATATCATTATACAAGTTTGTGAAAAAACAACCAATATTACAAATATAACGTGATGATGCATAATTCGATATAATGAAATTAAAGTGACCTAATAACATACTTTTAAATATGACAAGATTTATGACACATTAAAAAATATAATTTATTTTCATGTACTTTCTCTTTGACATTTTTTTTAATTGAAATTAAGCTTACATTCTTTATTCTTTATCTTTTATTTAAACTTTTTACGAACAACAAAATTAAAAAAACTCTATGTTGCTAAATGATGACATAAAAAAAAATTGTATTTTCATCCTACATTCAAATCAACTAACTTTATGAAACAAGCCTTACATATTATTTATCTAACATATTAAAATACAGATCTAATTATAAATAATGATTAATCATATTTTAAAATATATTATTGGAATTAGACATTGTCCAAAACTTGGGCCCTACATGTGAATGCATCTTTAAGAAAACTTTGACCGAGAAGACAGTTTTCTAAGAACAATCCCATTCAAAGTTACATCATTCTATAAAGTTTTTTTTAGCAGCAGATTTGAATCACTTTCTCAAATAGGTATCCAATCCAAATTACACTACACTTTTACTCCATAGTGATTTATTGTTTGTTAACAAAAGCTACACGTTGCCCGACATCTCTATGTTTAGACAAGTGTCCACTATTCTTCCTTTACACAAACTTCATGGACCCACAAAGTTGTCCAAACTATATAGTTTGTTAATTCAAACAACTATATGTCAAATTTACAAATAGGTTTTTATTAAAGGTTTTTACTATTTTGTTTATATTGTATATTTTACATATTATTTAAGAGTTATGTTAGTATACGTATGTAAGATAGATGAATGATGTTGAATTTAAAAATTGATTGTTATTATTTTGGATAATTTTTACGAGTGAATAAGTGATTGTGTAATTGTGGGTCTAATTTAGGCTTTCAAATTATTTAAAAAAAAAGAGATTGAATACAATATGTAGTCACATAGAGAATATTCTAGATAATATAAGTTGATAATGTAATAATGATGTGTTATGTTAATGAATGTTTCAAATGTATGCTAGATGTTTAGGTGATAGTATCCTTGTGAAAGTGAATTAGATTTTAGCTCTCAAATACTATTGCAAAGGTGATATGTGAAATATTTCACGCTTCAAGTCAACATATAGTAGCTAGTTAGAAGGGTTGTGTCTACCTCAAGTATGAATTTGAATTTAATAGTTTTTTGTTCCTTTCTAAAAAAATGTGAAATTAATTTGAGTTAATCCCACAAATTGCATATTTGAACTTGGGTAGGAAGGATAAACATAAGATTAGAATTACTCTTAGAAATGAGTGTGAATGAAATTAGATAAAATATGGATTGTGTTCTAACTTTCAACAAAAATCATCCCACTTGTACACTTATCATTGCATAAAAGTCAACCAAATTAAAACGAGTCCAAAATAAAAAGAGAGAAAATATGAAATATACAATTTTTACCATTACAAGCCTCTATAAACATTAATCCTTATATAACAATTATAATCTATAATTAATATATTTTAAAAAGAAAATACTAAAAATACATGCATGGTTTAATCTAAACACCACATTATGTGTTAAAAGAAGTTTCAAAAATGATCATAATAGAAAAACAATCGAGCATTAAAACATCAATATTGACACTTTAATCTTCTATAATAAGAGTGTTATTGATGACATTCAATATTTGTTATATTATATATAACAAAAATGGGTATAACCCAACACCCACACACATAACTAACCTCAAACATTTAACTATGTGGTTTTCATCTAAACAATGTTTGTATAGCTTGACAAATAGAACATAATATAAAAGCATAATATAGCAAAAAGTTGTTGAGTTTGAATATTTCAAAATATTGAATATAAGTACTTTTGAAAAAAAAATATACTAATTTTTTTTATTTTTATGTTTCAAGTCATATTATGTTATTTATTATTAAGATAATAAATGTTCACACTCAAAATAATGCACTTTAAAAATATTTGTCTTTAATCTAAGATATTGTTTTCAATTCATATTTCAAAACAAAGATTAAATCATCAATTATAACTCCATTAAGGGATGGGATTCACTCGATGCACATGTTTCAATTGCTGTCATGGTGTTGCGCGCCAATGACTCTTTTTTAACTTTATTCTTTACTTATATTTTAGTTGTTATGTTTATACCTAAAAAATGGACCAAAAATATCTATCTAGACACGTCATGTCAAATAAGCAACATGTTTTGAGAGACTTTTTCAAATAACTCAATAAAGACATCGCTAATGTAATTATAACTTTATTGCCGATTCCTAAAACCCCAAATAATTTAGCCTTAAGCTCTTTAACACATTCATATAAACATTTTTTCTTCTTACTTCAATTTATTCTAAATCCTAAACTAAGTGTTTGGTTCAATTAGTTGAACACAATTGATGATGATGATGGTACTATTGATTAAAGTTCAAATCTCTAAGTATACTTTTATAGAATGACACTTAATGACTGATAAATGGGATCCTTACATATGACTGTTTAGTCGAAGGAGAACTTTTGATTTAGATATATATTTTTTTATTATTATATTATAGCGATAAACAATATAAAAAGAGATACGGACATCTGTATAATCAGATTACTTCTATAAAAAAAAAATTAAATTAAATACTTTACGTCACTTATTGTCCCCGCTAAGTTGGCCTTTAGTTTTCTTTAATATTTAGGCGAATAAGTATGTCATCCTTCTTAACAAATTCAAACTCCATATATGAATTGCAAAATACTAAATAAATGCAATCGGCTGTATTATAATCTCGAAATGGATTCTGACCGTTGCGATGAAAAATGGTGTTCACTGGAAGTTGGATGTATGGATGATATGATATACATGATCTAACGTTAATATGGTCATCATAACATATTCCCCACCACACGCAATCTTGCAATATAATATGGCGTCTTTATTGATGGTTAGCTAAAATTTGAATGTACCCACCACGGTCACATGTCCATGGGCTTAAATTCCGTGGATGTTATATCGGGCGCTCAAATTCACGAGGCGGCAGCCACATAAGCATAACACCCATGTAGTGAGGTTTTTAAGAAAATACAAATTATTTGAATATTATGGGGAAAGAATTTTTGGGGTGAAAATTTATATTAACTTTTTGGTCCACTTTCAATATGCACAAAATCAAATATGCTTTTTAATTCAAATTTGGTTTCTAATTATGATGGATTTGGGCTGAAAAAATAAAATATGGTTTGAAATTATTATGGATTATATAAATTATATATTTTTTCTTATGGTAAGAAAATTATATCATTTTAATTCAATACACATATATGTATGGATATATAAATTTTAATTCTTTTATTTGATTTTGATTTTGAAAGGTGTAGTCAATATGATATATTTATATATTAAGTTTTAATAATTTTATTTTAATTAATTATATATTTGTTGAAAATGTATAATAGAAAAATATAATTATTTTATTTTATATTTTTATGTTTTATTTCTATATTTAATTATGTTAGTTATATTTATATTTTAGTTGAATTCAAAAGCTTATTATCTATATGTTAGTTGTGTTTTAATTTTTATCTACATGGTTATGGCATGAAATTTAGTACTTTGTTGTCATTCTTGCGCCTCTTGTTGTAATTAACTAAACTAGTTAAGATCTTTGGAGATCAATCAAAAGAAATGATAATTGAAATAATTGAAATAGAAGAATAGTTTTACTTTGAAATTAGATTAATGTAAATGTTTAGTTATTGTGATAAAAACTTGTAATTTAATTTTGGAATTGAATGTGGGATTAAAAAGCATATGACCAACGAATCTTGAGTGGTTAGCACTCAATAACACTTGTGATTTGGTTTAGTTAGTACAAGTATGTCCTTGGTGGTGCAATTTCTTACATTGTAGAAACTAATGTTCAATACTTGCAAAAATTGTTTTCTCTTAATGAATATTTGTGTTTGGAAATATTGTGGCATACCACATTGGAAATTTTCTATAAATAGAGAAGGGCATTCAATTTCCTTGCTAATAGTTAACCCCCAAGCATTTAATGTGATAGTAGTGAAAAAGATATAAGATATGGTAGTGGATCTTAATTAGTTGATGTTTGATGCTAGGTTGGTCTTATGTAAGTTGAGATTAATAGGTGCTTATACAATGAGCTTTCGATAATGAATTTGACTATGAATGTTGATTGTTGGATTAGATGTCAACTAAGCATGAATTGTGGATACTAATTAAGACTAATGTGTGAGACATTTGGAGTCCTTAATGATTTTTTTTATCTATATAAGATGTGTCCTAATAGTGTCCTAGAATGTTGCCCTCAAATACACAACCCTAAGAAAATTGTTTGAACTTTTTTGGGATATTTATTAACACTTAGTAGATATATTTGAGGATTGTTTGTCTTAGAAAGTGGTAAAATTGAATTTTAGATTTGAAGACAAGATCACACCCATTATTCAATCAAAAACCTTTGCTAAATATATATTTGAATAAGGGTGAGTGCATAAGGGAAGAGTGGTGATTGTGTTTGCAGGGATTGTGTTGGCAAGTTCATCACACTACATGGTAGGCTTGTGAGAGCATCACTACTCCTTATGACCCTTATGGTTTCTAGTGACCGTTTTCCTATACTGTAAATTTTTTATTGTATCCTCAAATTTTTATGGTGTTTTCTAGTGTGATTTGGTCTTGGATGCTTGGATTTGGTGTTGGTACACTTTTTGGGGAGTAGTTGTGTGTGCCCTAACACACAAGCTTCTCTGGTTAATATTTTCATTTCTTTCTCCCTTATGACATCTATTAGGGGTTTAGGGGATCCCCCAAACCCATCCTTTAAAGAGGTACTTAATGGATGGAGTATTATGTTGATGATCATGCAAATGTTGTGAATTTTTTAATGTGTGCAACTCATGAATTTAAATATTTTTAGTCTTCGAGGCTTCATCCAAAACCTAATGGTTGTTTGGAGAAAAATACAGATAGGGTAGTTCCAATTATCAATCTGAAAACCATTATAGATGATGTCTAATATTTATTAGAGCATGCCATTATATGTAAATTTATGGTCTTTAAGATTTTTATATCTTTTTTGGAGACCTGGGTTAGGAAGAATTGGAATCCTAAAGGTGACATGGAAATCATTTCCATTGAAAATGGTTATTTTTTGTTTTTTTATCTTGGTTGGTAGATCAAAACAATTTTTGAAGGAGGCCCTTATTTCCACAACCAAGCAAGTATTTTCATCAAACCTTGGTATGTGGGGTTTAATCTAGTGGAGGAACTAGCTTCTAAAATCCCTATTTAGATTTGATTCCAAGGCTACTAATGAAGTTCTAGCACTTTGATATTTTGCAATCCATAGCAACGATCATAAGGAAGCCCTTGAGTCCCTCCCACTAAACCCTTGATAGGAAGATTGCCACATTTTCCCATCTTTGTGTAGAAATTAATTTGAACAATCCCCCCCTTGAATATTTGGACATCAATTTGGGTGGCACGAACTGGATCCAACAAACTGATTATGAGGCACTTCCTTTCCAATGTCAGGTAAGTCATGAATATGGGCATCTACAAATAAATTGCACAAAAATGGGCCTTAAACCATCTATCTAGGTCCAAAGATGCATGTAATTAATCTGAAGGCTAAAGGAAAGCCCCAATTCAATAAAATATGCCAAATTTTGAGGGGTTTATTCCTATAACAATCTTGATCAAAATCAAAATATGCTAATTATTAGAATAGAGGTTTTCTTAAGGGGTATTCTAGTAATAGATTTTATGTTCTTGAAATATTTGAGGAAAGAGACTTTGGTGAGAATGTCTTGGACAACCAAGATTTACATCCTCTAGAATTTGGACCAAGTAATATCTCAATTCCCTCTATGACATTTCCTTTTTAGAATGTAAATGCCAATTTTAGAAGATTTGATTCCTTTCTCTAGTAAAGTTGGCAATGGGGATGGAAATAAAGAAGTATTTGAACAATGATAAATTGAGGTGGATCCCATCCCATTAAATTTAGTTCAACTAGAGGCATTTGGAACCATCAATACAATAATTAATATGGAAGATTTAGGATCTAAGGTGATGGAAAAAAGAAGCTTCCCTCTTGTTAGGCCTACAACAAAAAAGCATTAAGAAAGGGATTTTGGATAAGGGTTCAAAACTGGGAAGGAAAATGAATCATGAAAATTTTAAGTTGAATGAGGAGTTGCTAGTAAATTTAGGTTTCATTAAGACAATTGATACTCATTTTTCTAATCCCCTAAATTGATTATGCTATCTTGGAATGTTAGGAGTCTAAGTAGCATCCCTCGACAAAAGGTTTCTCATGACCTTATGCATGAACATAGGTTGAATATTATTTTTATTCAAGAAATAAAGTTATTTATTGATGATATTCACATGAATCTCTTCTAGAATTTGGAAAGGCAACCAGTTCCTATATATTGGAGCAATAGGTAATGTTGGAAGAGTGGCATGTTTGTGGGACTCTCATAAGATTACTGTTGCTTAAAGCATAGGGTGCAAAAACCCATATTCTTTGGTGGTCTCTTGTTTTGACACTAGAGATGCTATCTTGCTCACAAATGTGTATGTTCCCTTGAACTTGTTAGGGAAAGTTTTACTTTGAGCACATATTAGATATATTCAGGCTTCAACTTCTTCTCTCCCTTGGATTTTAGTATGAGATTTTGATGTAATAACAATTTTGAATGAGAAAAAAAAGAGGTATTGATCATCTTGGACCATCTGCTAATTTATTGAGGGAAAAAAATTGTTTTCTTAATCTATTGGATGTGGTGCCAATAAATAAAACTTTCACCTAGGTTAATAGGAGAAGTGGGAATAATTCAATTTTACAAAGGTTTGAAATATTTTTGGTCTGTGATCATTGGATTGGTAATAGATGGGTTTCATTCTCATAAATTTTAGTTTCAAAGGGATCAGATCACTAGTCCATAAAATTCTATTCCTCACTTTGCTCTCTACCAAAGCACCTTCATTTTAAGTTTGAACTCATGTGGCTTTTGGGACCCTAAATTTTTTAAGCTCAAAGAGAGCTAGTGGGCTTAAGGGAAACCAAAATTTGGAATAGCTATGTACTTTTTCAAGAGGCTTCAATTTGTTAAATACAAGCTCAAGAAGTGGAATAAATATTCTTTTAAAAAAATCTTTCATGTTAAATCCTTTCTTCAAAAGAAGTTAGAGGATATCACTTTTTGAATCAAGGAAGATGGCTTGATTTAGGATCTATTACAAGAAAAATAAATATATGTTCTAAGAAACTTGTTAAATGGGAACTTCGTGAAGATTTTTTTAGAAACAAAAATCTAGGATTGAGTGCTCTAGGAAGGTGATAAAAATGCTTCCTTTTTCATTATTTTTTGAAATAAAGGATAATTGGTAATGTTCTTACCTCTCTTATGTTTGCAAATGGTGAAAACTTATCCTCTTTTCAAGCTATTTCTAAGGAAGTTATTCGGCATTTTATTTATTTATTTGCTAAGTAGAATCCCCAAAATATGGAAGTTGAAAGACTCATCCTTAATTACATCCCTTCTTTGGTGACTGGAGACATGAAAAAGTTCTTCTAGGTATTATATCTATGGATGAGTTGGAGGAAGTTGTTTTTCAGATGAAGAAAGATAAGGCTCCTAGACTTGATGGGTTCCTTGTATAGTTATTTCAAGTATTTTTGGAGATTACAAAGGTTTACGTGCTAGATGTGGTTAGAGAATCATAGGAAAACAAACAAATGTTAAAACCCATTATCCCATATAGGGGACATTATTGTAGGTACATTATAGCCCATGAAGGTATAAAATTTAGGAGATAGATCATTGTTGGTTACAAATAGATAATTTGGCATGAAAAAGTGAGGAGTTTAAGTTTTTTTAAGGATTTAAGTTCAAGTTCAATACATGCACTAGAAGAGCCAAATAATGTGCTATAACCATGCATTGAAAATGTCTATATGAAGTGACATATAACAAGAGAGGGAAAGGGTGAGATATGAACCTTTGTTCTCCATTTTTTCCCTCACTTTAGAGTGTGTTAAAAATTAAATGTGCAAGCATTTTGATTCGGAAACACTTATGATAAAAATTCTATATAATTTTTAAACCCAATGAGTTTGAATAATTAGAAAAGATATGTGCTACTTATGAATTTATGTATAAATTGGAGATAGGATTAGTAGATAATATATCCCCTTAATTTGTGTGTACTATGAAGGAATTCCCACAAATAGAAGAGAAAAAACTAAAAATGAAAGTTGTGATAAAAAATAAAGTATGACAAGTGAACATGACATGTAAATCTATAATATGGGAAAAAATGAATATGATCAATAAAGAAAAAATGACTAGTAAATTTTTGTGTACCTTAGATGTACTTACCTATGTCATTGTTGCAATCAATGTGAAAGGTACCCCAATTTTGTCCTTAAGAAAAGAAGCATGAACATGTAAAATATATAGAAAGAAATAATACCTGGCTCCAAGTTGAAAGATTAAGTGAAAGCACATAAGAGCATAATAACATAACATTTAAAAGTGTGATGTTGAAATAATGTCACAAATAAAGAAAATGATATATATGAAGGAGAGATTAACAAAGAAAAATAGTGAATTTTAGTGGTTATGAGTCAATACTAGTGGGGCCAAAAGATTTCATGAGAAACTAATGCCCCTGCAAGACCATTCTCTAAGATGAGCTATTGTTGTACATGCATTGATAGTGATAATGTAACATATTATGCCTTTTAATGAACAAAGGTGGTGTATGGAGATGATACTTTTGATATTATTTATGTTTCATTCCATTGTATGTTAGATGTTTTGTTAGCACCATATTAACCATGATCATGAGAATGTATATCTAAAGTTGTATCTTTTGTAAATATTGTCTCATCTTGACTCTCTTTACATGTCTTTGTGTCTATAGTCATGCTAATTGGAATGCTTCTAGGTCAACCATCATACCACTACCTAATATTCCATTGATGTTCACTTGCATGTAAAACTTTCCTATATTATCATTTTAATTAATTAATTTGTGTGTAGCATTGACATGTGTTGTGATAGCTATATCTTTGAAATTTAGAGTAAAAGAAATGTGTTCCTTTTGAATAGGTTTTGAAGGATCGTCCTTATCTACGTGTATTTTCTCAAGTTGAGGTGCTAGAAGTTGATTTCCTTTGACATTGATACCCTCAACTTAAATAATGTTGTTACTATGATCTTGATTTTTATGCTTTAGTGAATTTTTATGCTTTGATTTTGTTGTCAATATGATCTAGTCAACTTTTTAAATTCTTTTCTAGGTTTTGATCTAGTCAACTTTTTAAATTATTTTCTAAATTTCACTTGAATAATTTTTTTTATGATGATGAGTGCTATACTTTTATAGTAATAAAAAAATATGACACAATTCACATTAAAGGTTGGTGGAATAGAATCACACCCCAAATCACACCCCAAAAAATAAGGCTAAAGCCAAACAAAATAAAAGAGAGGTCAAACCACTAAGCTACCAAGACCATGTTATCAAGAGAAGGAGGTAATAATTATGTGGAGGAATTTTGTATTGATTTCAACAATTGTAGTATTAATGCTACACATGGTCTTATGGTAGATAGTGGGATATGTATAGGGACATAATGAAAATCACATGCACTATGGTCCCATTTTTTTTAATTTACATAATGTGAAGATATATGATGTCCCCTATGATAAATCAAATACAAATGAATAATGATATAAATCAAATGAAACAAATATAAAACATAAAAAAAGAAGAGAAAATTCTACCCTAAAGGATAGACATGAAAGATATATGTCCACCAAAATGTAGAGAAATAAAATAATCCTACAAATATAACTAAAATCTAATTAGTGATTGTAGACATGGAAAATATATTGATTGATGTTACACGCTTGATCCCAATTACTAACACCATTTCATCCTAAATCATCCCTCGGTCTAACCATTTAATCGAATACCCTTATTTGATTAAATTCATCAATTTTTCTCCCTTAATTAACTAAATCATTTATTTGATTAAGTCATTCTCTCTTGTTAATTAAATCAATCAATCAGATCTAATTATCTCTATTTAATTAAATAATTTATTTTATTTGATTAAATCTCTAAAGTCATTCCATTAAATTAAATAAATTAATATTTATTTGATTTAATCTAACATTCATCTCCTTTAATTAAATAAACCAAAAATCTCTATTTATTTAATCTCTAAATCATATTCTTCTCATCTTTTGATTTAAATCAACCCATAAATCAAATCTAATCAATCCATCATCATCTTGGGATATCCAACCTAATCCTTGTGTTGCTAAACACTATCCTTGCATTATTGTGTATCCTCAACAATATTATCATCATCAATCCATCAATCTGATCAACCAACCTTAGCTTGGTTTTCAACAAAATCCCAAACAGAGCACTGATATCATCACATATCCAAATCGTCAAAATCATGCAAAAATCCAAAAACATCCAAAACATATGAAAAATCCCAAAAAACTCATAAAAGTTAGAAAATGTCAAAAACACACCATTTGAACTACGTCGTCTCTGAGCTTACACGTAGGCAAGGCTAATATTTGACCAACCCCCAAGACACAAAATCCAAAAACATTCATAAAATCTCAAAAAACACAAAAAAATAAATTCAAAAAACACCAAAATCCAAAAACATTTGTAAAACATATCAAACATACCAAAAATAGCCTCAAAACATTTTAAAAACATAAAAATATCCAAATATTTTAAAAAAATCCATTTGTTCCCATTTCGCTTTCACCCACAATAATCAACCATCCATAATAAACAAATCATCACACTCACCCTTTGACAAAAGAAACAAAAACAAGCACAACAATCAGCAAAAACAAAATTCAAACGAAAAATCAAAATCAAAATCAAACTCTTGATCATTTGCAAACATGTCAATCAACCTTATATCAAGAGCCTTTTTGAAAAACCTATCAACTTGCCACCATCCACCAACATGTCCTAGGATGCATCCTTCCTACAATGGGAATTATCTTTGGCAAAATCACTTTGGATTCTTATCCTAATCAAAACAAACCCCTTTGGCTAGAGGTATGAAGAACATTGACTTGTTTGTGTACTTGATCTTTTCTTTTTGATTTATCTTATTGCGCTCATTCCAATGACCTCTCGATGATGTCTAATCAAAATAATCTAGAGAGAAAGGGAATGGGGCATCGATCATTAGCTTTTTATCTGTTGTGTTTGTTGGATATTCTTGTAATATAACTTGGTCATGCGTACTTTGTTTAAGGGTAGGGAGGATGTTTTAAATATCTTGTTGACCACATAGGAAGGCTTGCTTTTCTATGTTTTGGCTTGAGATGTTTGAAATATCTAAACTACATTCTGAATAAGGTTTTGTACGTCAGGTGTGAACAAGAGTACTCCTATCTGATTGTCGAGTCAAAGTCCATCACACTAGGTACAATGCCATCCTGGTTCTTTATACCTTGATGCATTGTGCCTGCATGTGTAATCAAACATAAGGTAATTAGCCCTTTGAAAATCCCAACTCCTCGACAAGCAATCATCATATTCTCGTGTCTTGTTGGAATCTCTTGTTGTCTTCTCTCTTGTTTTTCGCACTAACATGGTACCATGATAGTTAATCATAAATCATCACTAATGCATCCATCCTGCATCCACAAACCATCTGCATATCATATCATATCATATGATATAAGAAACATTGATCATCTCGCATGCATTGCATAATATAGATTGGTTATTCTAAGCATCTCATAAACCATACATTTATCATCCATTTAAATAATCATAAAAGCATCATCATATCATATCATGTGCATCCATATCATCCATGCAACATCATATCATCCATGACATATAAACATCATAATCATCTCATTTATATCATCAATAATGTAACTGTCACAGTACAAATCAGGATCAAGTGTGTGTAATATATCAAAATAGACATGAAGCTACCCACAACTGATGAATAGTCTACATCATCAAATCTATCTACATCAAACATTTGAGTTGAACTAATCTTGAACCTCTTTTTCATGAGATCACCCAAAAAGTTGAATTTTTTGTCCAATCGCTCAAGGGGGCAGTATATTGGCATGTTTTCTCTCGCCGAGGCAATAGTGGGGCAAATTTTGAAATTAATTTTTTTTTGGCTTTTTGATCGAGATATTTTATTCTTTGAACCAATGTAATGAGTAATTTGCTTCAAAGAGGGGCAAAATGTAGACATGGAAAATATACTGATTGATGTTACACACTTGATCCTGATTATTAACACCATTTCATCCTAAATCATCGCTCGGTCTAACCATTTAATCGAATACCCTTATTTGATTAAATTCATCAATTTTTTTCTCTTAATTAAATAAATTATTGATCTGATTAAGTCATTCTCTCTTGTTAATTAAATCAATCAATCTGATCTAATTATCTCTATTTAATTAAATAATTTATTTTATTTGATTAAATCTCTAAAGTCATTCCATTAAATTAAATAAATTAATATTTATTTGATTTAATCTAACATTCATCTCCTTTAATTAAACAAACCAAAAATCTCTATTTATTTAATCTCTAAATCATATTCTTCTCATCTTTTGATTTAAATCAACCCATAAATCTAGATCAATTGGTCACATCATCTAATCCTTCATTAAATTAATTAACCTTTGATTAATTTAATCCTCATTCATGTCCCATCCCCTAGCTTTTGCCACTTGCACATGAAAATAGATTTAATTTATTTATTAAATCTCTATTTTCTCTCAACATGACATATTAGAGGAATATTCTTCCAAATTTGAATTCCTTCCAAGTGGACTTTTTCCTTCCAACAAGGCATTTATTTCACCTTACGAGTCCTTTTGCATTGATCCAAGTGGGCATTACTCCATTTGAATCTCTCTCCACCTTGTCATTTCAACATTTTCAAATTTCAAATATATGCATTTATGGGCACATTCATCAAAATGTGCACATCCTTCATCCATTCATCTCTTGACTAGTGGCACCTTGCCATTGGTTGAAAGTTAGTCCCACATTGCTTCATTTTGGGAATTTCTCCAACTTTTCATTCTATAAATAAAAAGGTTTCTCTCCTGATTTCATCATCCACAATTTGAGCAAACTTACTATACTCAAATTCATACTCAAGCATTGCAATTCTCATCCATTTCATCAAGTCTTAGCTAGGTTATGCAGGGTTTTCATCTTGGAGCACATTTGAAGCAATCACCAACTGGATCACTCTTCATCACTCATCAACATTGCATCATTGGAGTTGAGAAAGGGCCAATTTTCACATCAAATTGGCACCAATTCCCCCATAAGATCAAGAGTTTGCATGCTTTTTAATAGGATTTAATTTATCTTATTGCTTTTTGTAGTGTTCTTTCTTTCATTCCTATTTTGAGCATGGTTAAATGGATTTTTGGGGAACTTAGATCTTAACTTGCATTTGAATCTTACTATGTGTTTGTTTGTTGTCACTTGCGGGTACTAGGATCTTGGTTCACACAGTGATATACCCATAATAAATTCAAATTTAGATAAATAAGAGCCAATAAGGAATATGGGAGATAGATCGACAAAAATAATAATTGAAAAATATGAGATCTAGGATTATATCTCACCTATAAATTTGATCAATGTAAATACTTCAATACTGTGATTCTTTGATAGAGTCTACACCATGAAATTTAAAATGAGATAAAAATTGGTGATGTATGGTTCATTGAGATTTTGAGTGTCTAGGATTGAATCACACCCATAACTAGTCCACTTGATGTGATTTTGTCCTTGGTGGCATGCTTTCTACTATATTAGAAATTGATCTTTAATACTTGTAGAAAATATTTGCCTAGATTTATACCAATGTTTAGAAAATTGTGTTTTGATAAAGAACACTTTTATGATCTTATTTTGAATAAAGAGAAGAATGTTAAACTTCCCTACTAAGAGTCAAGCCCCTATATTTATTTAATAATAATGCAAAAGAGAAGAGATGACAATGGATATCTATTAACCAATGCTTGATGTGAATTGAGTATGATGCAAATTAATATTGATCATAGGAAACTTTTTGACAAGCTTTTAACAAAGAAGTTGACAATGAATTTCATTTTTTTATTATCATGCTAGATGCCAATATGGATTAGATTATGATTGGGTACCAATTAAGATTAATGTGTCAGATATTTAGATTCCTTTTATATGATTATTTTTTATTGATCTGTGATATACCTTAATATTAGCCCAAGATAATATCAAGTTAAATGCATTTTTTTTTTTGACAACCATGTCAATAGGTAACTATTACATCCCATGCTATGGGAGAGGGGCCCATAGTGGAGTGGGGTTCAATAGTGGGGATAGAAGTAGTCTTTAGTGGGCCCCATAGTGGAGCACCTTAATATCCAATTGCAAAACACTTTTTATCCATAAAGTACATAAATTGACAAATCATGTGATGCCACATCAATGCACCAATAAAACATGACTTAGTGCACCACTATCAGTCTCACTTTTTTTTTTGGGCCTTTTTGGATACCTCAACAAAAAGCAAGATGATGTGGCATCATATTTGATGATGTGGCCCTAAAACAAAATATAGAAGCATGTGAGTTGCCAAATAAATTATTGTACAAAATTAGGAGTGATTTGAAATTTCCACATAATATTTTGAGAAACGTGAAGTTAGGGTGCTCCACTATAGGCCCCTCTCCCCTACTTAGTCTTGAAAAGTCGCAAAACTAAGTTTTGAATGAGGATATGGTCATGTTTGCAATATAGTTGAGGGGATGGGATCACAAGTACAATCCAAGTTAGGAAGGTGAAGACTCCATAAATTAGATTAGTACTAGTTTGAGATAAATGATTTGGGATAAAAAAATGATGAATTTAAATTTGGGACCAACACATGCATCATAAGAGTCATATCATATGCTATAACCATTCATTAAATGCATCCACAAAAAATGACATAAACCAAGAGAAAAAAAATAAAAAATATACACTTTTCTCCTCTTCACTTAAATATCACATTTTTTTATCTAATTAAAAATGAGTTGTAAGAAGAGGAAAGCTTATAAAAAACACACACCTAATATATATGACAAGACAATTATTCATTTAGTATTATACAATCAATACATAGTACATTACTAACAATAGTAAACTATAAAATAAAAAATATTTATGGAAGATTTGAACACTTTAATACTAGCACAAATATCTTAAATATATTTATTTTAAAATATGTAAGCTAATAACATTTGCTTGGCTAAGAGAAAAAATGGTGAGCGGGAAAGGAGGTCGTTCTGTGTTTTTCAAAATTCTTGATGAAGATGGCAATGGTGGTTCTGATCCAGACGAGGATGATGATGATTCTTTCTTGTTTTGTGATGGCCTTAAGCTGGATTCCTTCCTACTAGGTGTTCAGGAGAAGGTGTCTCTTGTGGGTTTAGGGTTTTCATTGGTTGCGCCAGTGTCTTCCCCATTCACTTCTTCTGCTGGAAGGTGTTTTGGTCACCATTTGTTCGTTGATGTTAAGCCCTTTTTGGAGGAGAATCTGAGTGGGAGAGGGTTTTTGCTTTTTGACTCCTTCTGTGGGGTCTCTTTGCTTTGTGTGGAGGGTGGTGAGGAAGACGATGGAGATGGTTGGTTTTCTAGCGTCCTCATGGCATTGGATCAACTGGGTGTGTTGGGGCGACTTGGGCCTCATCCTAGCCTTGTGTTTGCAGATTGTGTTGTGTTCTCCCCTCTCTTGGAGCAGATTGAGCAAGGTGTTTGGTGCTTCTCTAGTTTGGTGTTTGCTAATATTTTAGATGAGTACTTTTGGTCTAGTGTTTGGGACGAGCTTAGCTGGGGCCTCCCGTTCTGTGCTCCTGGCTCACTCCTTGTTGGTGGGAGTTGCTTAGTAGCTGGCTTGTTGCCCTTGGGTCGTCTAGGTTATTCTGTTGAGGCTGTGTTGGGTGCCTCTCGAGTGTGTGATAGGATGAGCTACGAGGTTGTCCTGCCCTCTTTTCTCCTTCTTAAGGGTCGATGGTTTTTTGTTTGTCGAGCTTCTGAGGCTTTATCAGCTAGTCTCTTCATATTTTTCATTCTGCTTTAGGTCCCTCTATTCCTTGCAACCTTTCAAGATTGGTGTGTGGCATTTTTTACCATTGCTTGCTGTTGGGTTGGTTCCTTTTCCAAGGTGCCCCCCTGTTGTTGCTGAGGAAGGAGGCTCTAAAGTGGGCGTTGAAACATACAAAAGATGTTCAACAAACTATAAACAAATCTGGATGGCAAGCGAGAAAGGAGGTCGTTCTAAGTTTTTTGAAATTCTTGATGAAGATGGTGTTGGCGGTTATGATCCAAACAAGGATGATGAATCTTCCTTGCTTTGTGAAGACCTTTGGCTGGATTTCTTCTTGCTAGGTGTTCGGGAGAGGTTATGGCTCTTCCTTTGCTTTGCTAGGGTTCATTTTGTGACTGCAGTGCCCTTTGCTGCTACTTTGAAGGTATTTCTTGTGGATTTGGGGTCTGCAAAACAAGGATGATGAATCTTCCTTGCTTTGTGAAGACCTTTGGTTGGATTTCTTCTTGCTAGGTGTTCGGGAGAGGTTATGGCTCTTCCTTTGCTTTGTTGGGGTTCACTTTGTGACTGCAGTGCCCTTTGCTACTACTTTGAAGGTGTTTCCTGTGGATTTGGGTTTTGCACTAGTTGTGCCAACGTCTTCCTCATTCGCTCCTTGTGTTGGAAGGTGGTTTGGTTGCCTTTTGTTTGCTAATGTTGGGTCTATTTTGGCAAAGATTCTGAGCGGGAAAGGGTATATGCTTTCTGACTTCTTTTGTGGGGTTTCTCTTCCCTTTGTTGCGTGTTGTTGTTTGGGGTACACTAGTTTTTTGCATGCCTAGGACTTTGGAAAAGTGGTGGTGCAGGGGTTTTTGGTGGCCTTCTTTTCTTTGTTGGAATGGGGTCTTCTGCTCTATTCCCTTCTGTTGGTTGTTTCCATGTTGGTGTATGGGTTATGCAGGGGATGCTCTGTATTGGTTTCCTTTTGGGTGCTCACTTCCCCTCCCAGTGTGGGGCTTGTGGGTGTTTTTTTTCTCTCTCTAGTGGTTGAGGAGACCCAGTCTTGTGTGGTTGTTGCTCTTTTTGTGCTTTGGTGTGGCTTCCTTGGTTGAGGCAATTGGTGCTTGTTCATTTCTTGCGATTATGAGGAGGATGGGGCTCTAGCTAGGTGTTATCTATGACTCTTGCTATGGTGGTATGCCTGCCAGATTTATGACCTACAATGTGGATGTCTTCATTTCCGATTCTCTGACCATGGAGGTTAACGGACTTGAAGTTTCTTTGGGATTTTTGTTTGAGTTTTTCTTTGGTTTTCTATTATTCTCCTTGGGTGTTGAGAAAAGGTTGAACCTATTGTGCGAAGGTGCCTTTGTGGTCCTATCTACTAATTGGGATGATCCTCTTTTGTTTGGGCTTTATTCATTATCTACACTGATGGTTTTGAAGTTGCAGAGGTGTGATTTCTCTTTGGTGGTTGTTGAGCTGCCTTATATGGCTACCTTATTATACCTAATGCTCGTGTTGCCATGGGATGAGATGGGTCTTCTTACAACTAGAGTGTTGACTTCCTACTGGGTTTTACAGTTGGGGTTTCCTATGGAGGTGGAGATTGCTCCTGTTGACCTGGAGCCCTCTCCCATAGAGGTAAAGACGGTTGTTGTTGTTGCAGTGGGTTGTTCCCTTTCATTTGGCTAGTTCCTTTTGAGGCGGAGCATGTTTGTGTTGGAGATTGGTGGCTCTAGTTGTTTTGATCCTCACTTCATCCTCTCTTATAGAGGGGAGCTCACTCTTATTAAGGAAGATATTGAGTGGGTGTGTTGGGTAGAGTGGTACTTTAAGCTGGCTATGGCTCCTTGGTTCTTAATTTTGCTCGTCGACTCCCAAATTATGGTTGGGAGCCTAGAAGTGTTGGACCTAATTTTTTTCAGAAGCTTTAGTTTTAATGGCATTGTTGTTAGGATGTTGTTGCTTCTTGATGGCCTTGATGTTCAGGTCATCTTGACCACCCTGGGGGTGGATACTGTTAAGGGTTGATGTTTCTACAACCTGTTGGGTGGCTTGTAGGATTGTTTTGTTGGTTGTGCTCTTGATTTTGACCTTGATTTGGTGTTGTGTTCAAGGGGATGGTGTTCTACATGTGTTGCTGCTTAGGGGGTTCTGCTTTTGGGACATGCTTTCTCCTCTAAAGGTGGAGAGGCAAGAAGGTGGATGGGGGATCTCTACCCCATCAATGCTAATGTTATTTTGGGTTCAATACTCGTTGTGTTAAGTAACAGGCTCGATGTGGGATGGCTCTATCAAGGAGTGTTCATGGGCTCATTTGTTTTCTGGTGTTGTGGGTTTTAGGATCATCTTAATCTTGCTTGAATGGGATGGAAGCACAGTTTGACTTATCCACCCTTGGGGTGGTTGTTGTTTCTGGCTATTGTTTTTCTAGCTTCGTGCATGGCTTGTTGGCCTGTTCTGTTGACTGTAAAGTCTGATTCGAAAATTGAAGATGACCCTACTTGGAAGGAGTTTTCATCCCAAATTGGCGAGAATGGGGCATTTTTTGCGTTGTCAAATGAGTGCTTTGAAACTTTTAGTGCTTAGTGGTGTTGTCCCAGATTACTATTTCCTGATAGCTTTGTTTTGGTTTCGTACCAGTTGGACTTTGGTTGATCTTATAAATGGTCTGCATACCATTTTGTGGATTAATATGGGGATCTTATTTTTGATTATGTTGATAAGGGTGTATGCCTTTTTAGGCTCTAGTTTGGTATGTCTAATGTTGTTTCCTAGTGGTGGCTGGTGTTGTTTCTCCTAGCTTGTCTCTCAGATTGTTGTTATGTTGGTGTAACCATGGGATCAAGGCCCTTTCCCTGCTTATATAATAAAAAACATTTGCTTGGATTTCATACTTATTTAATATATTCTCATATATATAAGAATTTAACCATCTAATTTATTATATATGTATATGTATATGTAGTCATTGAAAATGATATAGAAAAAAAAATGGAATTAAATTATTTTCACTTGAATGTTGTATTAAAAACTATTATATGAATTAAAAAATAGTTGATAAAAATTTATGAATATTATATATAAAAAGTAAATGGACGTGAGATGTGTTTTAGCTCATGTGCAAATGTTGTAGCTTTAAAGAATTAAACTTTTCTTCACCTTTTTCCAAGCAAATTATTTTTCTCTTTAATTTTTCATAATGAAATATGAGAATTGTAGCAAGATTGTAAGTCCTACCAAGAATATTACACAAGAGAACCTCAAATGTTAACCATTTCATTCCCATACTAATTTATTATTTATTATTTTTACAAAAGTTTCCTTGTGCTTTACGTGTTGTTAGTTCTCAAGATAATCATAAGAGAAGTTGGTTTGTGTGACCCCTTTCTATTGATGCAATTTAGGAATAGTATATTTTAGAGATTCATCTCTAAATGTCATTTTTGAGTAATTGTTAGTTTCCACCATAACATGTGGGGAGTATTAGGGAGGCACATTTTCGAGTATTTATACTATGCTCTAAATATATATATCATCTCTATTCACAAGTCATACTTCCTTTCATAAGTTGGATCTTAACGCCACCATCATAATTTTATCAATTAATAATTTAATAACAAGTTTTTCATTGTCATCTCTCCATGCATCAATGTTCCATACTTGAGTTGCAATGCTACATATAATTGGTTGATTTAATACATATATGATTTCTTTTATGTTATGGTTATTCACATTTTCATTCATTATAAAAAGATGGATAATGCCATCAAATTCTACCATGATAATTACAATATATTTTATAAAAGCACAATAATAATTTTATAGAAGGTTATACTAGGGGCCTCACTCTTACAAAGATGGCCTACACTAGTATAACAACTAGGATAGGAGGCATTCAATAAACTTACTAAAAAACTAACACCATGTAGAGACATAAATGCACCCAAAAATTGTAGAGAGCAATGAATAAAGGGATACCTCAATCCATTCACACCATAAGAAGCAACACTTAAGCCACCAATTATATTAGAGGGCATTGCCCAACCTTGCGCAACCTTCACTACTAGTTTTGATTCAACCATATTAAGACCCCATAGTTAGCTATAGCTTCATACTTGACCCATTGAATAGTTTCCTAACTTTTAATCACCCATTCCAACATGACACCAAAAATGGAAAAAATGTGATTGCATTAATGACCTACATATTCTTGGGATTGCAAAAAACCATTAGATTTGAACAACCATGTTCAAGTCTAGACAAAAGGTTGTGAAGTCTCGGAGCTCACAATTCATTGTAAAAAGTCCTTTGTTGAGAATACTAAAACATATAACTAAAGCTGACTCATCTAAATCGATAAGGGATGCATCAAATTTAGCTACCTCCTCAAACTCTTGACCTTAAAATCTAGTTGATAATAAAGTAAAATTGAAGGACCCATTCTCTCACTTTGACCCATTGAACCATGTCCTACATTTTGGAATGGAAGTCCACCAAAATTAATGCATGTGAATAAATTATCCATGTCTTCAATACCATTTGAGCCCAAAATTGATTACACTATGTTTGAAAGAGATCAAATCTAGGCATGATTAATCACTCTTATATGAAAATAAAAAATAATTCCCCTAAAAAATAGATCCATGGGCTTGTATAATAATACACATGCACATCAAAAGCCTTGCATAGTGGCAAACCAACCCTCAAAAACCAAAAATAAAATAAAAGACTATATTGACCAAAAACACACCACCAAAATACAAAGAAAACATACACCTTCATGGATGCCTCCATCCATCTGAAATAATAAGCTCCCACACACTCACATAAGTTGCAATCACATTGCTTACCAAGTTATAAATTCTTATGTACAAAATAATCATCAAAAGCTAGCTCACTTTTGACAAAATTGTGATGAAAATAAGAAATTAGCAATTGAGAGTGGGGAGGAAATTGAAAGGCCCAAAAAAATTATAGACATTAGCTAAGGGAGTAAATCATCATACATTTTTCTCTTGATTTGCTCATGTATCATGCGAGTAAAAAATAGTGCCTAATCAATTTCTAAATTGGCCAAGTTAGTCACCTTATTGCCTTCTCTAGAGTAATGAGTAAACAAAACTTCATTGAAACCTTTACAAAAAGGTAACACTTTTTCTAAGAAATTATGTAGCTTTTAACTTGAACAATCTTTCTTCTTAAGACCTTAATATTAATTTAGTCTCCTTCAAAGATGCACTTCTTACGACCTAAACTTAAAGTCATATCCATTCTTGAAACCACAAATTTCTATTCAAGTTGATTATTATTCTTGTAACCCACAAATGACCACTCTAGACAAACCTCCTCTTAGCTAAGAATCACACTTACTTGTAGGACCAAGGCTTCCTTTGAGGCCCCATGGAAATTAAGCTCAATGAAGCCTCCAAGAAAAGATTTCCATGTAATCTTACCTTGCACACAAAAATTTTGTCTGTTAACCCATGAATAAGGAAACTCTTAATTGTAAATTATTAGATGTGCATCTCTAAGATTTTGTAAGTAGTCAATAAAATGTTTATCATTGATTTCTTCTATCTTCTTGTCTAAATAACTAATTGAAAGTACTAACCATTGACAATAGTTTGTATAATAGTTTTACATGCCTATTATTCATAGACGATGGTTTATCCATAACTCAAGTACTTGCCCTAAATATCCTATTAGAATCACACCACTTCTTGTAAGATCAAGGTTTTCTCTGAGGCCCCATGGAAATTAAGCTCAATGAGGCCTCCAAGAAAAGATTTCCATGCAACCTTACCTTGCACAAAATTTTTGTCTGTTAACCCATGAATAAGGGAACTCTTAATTGTAAATTATTGGATGTGCATCTCTAAGATTTTGTAAGTAGTCGATAAAATGTCATCATTGCTTTCTTCCATCTTCTTGTCTAAATAGCTCATTGACAATAGTAACAATTGACAATAGTTTGTATAGTAGTTTTATATGCCTATTATTTCATAGACAATGATTTATCCATAACCCAAATACTTGCACTAAATATCCTATCAGAATGATTGATTTTATTCCAAAACACAAATTTACATTTAAAAAATACATGATATAATTGTTGTCATGTAAAACTCATTTCATTAATTAATATACATTTTCAATAAAAGCTTGCTCAGTATTATTCCTTCTAATCTATCAAAATTAACAATAAACTCTTGATGCATGGATAATAATGCTAGCCATTTATTTGATAGGTTATTTGACTTTGGAGAATTAAAAGATCAAGAGAATATTAATAAAACATAATCATACATGATAAGACTGAAGTGCCAAAGAAGAAATTCAAAAGGAAATTAAAATCCTTAACGGGCCGAAAATCTTGGTCGATAATCATACATCAATACATGCATACATCCATACATAATTTGAATTGAACACAATCATCAATCGAGGCAACGTTCGAAATTGAGAGAGAGGAGAGGGACAGTCCTGGGCCGGCCTCTTCCCCATTTTCCCAGATCTCTTTAAACGGCATTCTGCTTCAAATTCACAACAAAATTAATAAAATTTAATGCAGTTTTCCTCCCAAAAGAAAATCCTTTCGGAAGGAAGGACGTATCTCGCACAGGGTGTCGAGGGGAGCGAGATTCGAACCCTGTACTTCTCCATTCATGCGCTAATAGGGTGGGGTTGGCATTAGCATTAGCTTTTGCAGCACACTTCACTTTGTTTTTAAGCAAACCAGAAACCTTAGCAGGTAGGAAATCTCAATCCCAATCTGTTCATTTTCTATTTTCCTTCATTCTTTATTTAAGCCATGGAGCTCTCATTGCCCTGAAAACATTCGGCGTTTCGTACACTTTTGTGCCTGCATCAATCGGGGTTTGATTTGTTGATTGACGGCGGAAAGAAATCTGTTTCTGTCAGGGATGGACGGCAACGGGAACAATCACGATGGGAGCACTGCTTTAGCAAGAGGAGGGAGTAATCTTTCAGGTGACGGCGGGGCTGAAAAAGATATAATGCAATGCGTACAGGTTGCGGTGCACATTCGGCCTCTAATAAACCACGAGCGCCTCCAAGGCTGCAAAGAATGCATAACCGTCATTCCCGGCGAGCCTCAGGTTTATTTATTTATTTTGCTTTTATGTTCTATCAAATTGAAGAACTTATAGCAAAATGCTGTGCTAGATTTCTGTGCTCCAGTATTGTTAGGTCTTAGGTTTGCGTATGTTCTAGGCATCTTAACGTTTTAGGGCGTTTACTTTGTTTTTCTTCAAATTTGAAGAAAATCTTGTATTAATGTTGTGCTATATATGTGCTGAAAATTCATTAAATTTAAAGAAAGTTCACCATAAATTCTGTGCTGGATTTATTCCCCGATTTTTAAATCAGTTGTTTTTTTTGCAATGACTGAGAACAGTTTCCACTTCAGATGTTTTTGCATCTATTTTTTAATTAATTTTTATTGAAAAATTGTTGTGCTTAGATGCGGCCTTTTAACTCTCACTGAAAATGCCTCGGGTTTTGAAGATTTAATTATCTCATACATTTGAATCCTCAGGTTTCTTGCTTTTACTTTATTTCCTTCGTTTTAAGGAAGTTTTAGTGTAAATGTTGTTCTATATTTCGGCCCTTTCAGTACTTTCACTAGAAATGCAGTCTTAGACTTGTGGTTTCTCCCTGAACCTGCGGTTTTTGGCTTTACTTCTGTTCAATTTGAAATAAATTGTAAAGTCGTACTAGACTTATGCCCTTTTGTACTCTCCCTCAAAATGCTTCAATTTTTGAAAATTTTAATTGAAAAATTATCTAACAATAATGTGAGCCAGAGATCTTTTGCTTTGGCAGCATTTTTCTCAGTTTTAGTATTAATCTTTCGTCCTTTGTTGAAAATGCATGTTTATCTAAAAAATCGTTACACAGTGTTTCTCAGAACATTATGACCCAGCTCTTTTTAGTTTACTTTGTTTTGTTCAACCTTTTACTTGAAATGTCCTGTTTTTTTGGAGTTTTAGAGTATTTGAGAATGATGTGAGTATTATGTATATTATTTATTCAATTGAAGGAAAATTTAATTGTTTTGCCCAGTTCAATGAATTTTTAGTATAAATGTTGTTTGCGCCCTTTAATTATTTATCTCTGAAAATTCTGAATTATTACAAAACTTGTGTTTCTGAGAACATGGTGACCGTAAGCCCTTTTGATTTGACTATAATTTTTTCAATTGAATGAGATTTTAACTTAAATGTCGGGCTAGATTTTTTTATTTTAAGAAGAAAACATTTACAGATTACAACATAAAGATTTCCAAATGGCTAGAGCCATCGATAAGGCCAGAAGAAAGAAAACCCAAGGAGGTTTTTCACTAGCCCACCTCCAACAAGAACCAGAATAAAATGTATGTCTACAAAACATTTTGACAATATAAATCCCCTTATCAACCTGGTTAGAAAGGAGGCAGAAACAAGCTCATCTTAAAAGGATGAACAAGCTATGAATCCAACAAGAATAGCAATCCAGAAGAAGAAAAAGCGAGGAGGTTCAGGCATTATCAGTATGAAGAAGCTGAATTAATGTTGTTCTAGACTTATTCCCATCATGGAAAATTTAGAAAAATAGAGTTTCCTGCTTGTTATTATTGGGAGCAATGTAAATTATTTGTGCTTTAATGAAATTTTAGTGAAAATTGTTGTGTTAGATTTGTCATATGTTAGTAATGTTTTAGTCTAAATGTTGTGCTAGATTTATTCCCATTACATAAAAAATTCTTGATTTTTTAAATTTTAGACAAATAGAGTTTCTTGTGATTAAGAACAATGTCAATTGTTTGTGTCTTATGAAAAACATTGTGCTAGATTTGTGAACCTCAGACGTTTTATGTTTAATTTTACTTTGTGTTCAATTTTGAGGAAATTTAGCATTAAATGCTATGCTTAATTTGTGCCTTTCTAGTACTGTCACTTAAATTCCACTTTTTGGAAGTTTTGAGTATCTGATAAATTAGGACTTTCAGCAGTCAATGGCTCTGAAGTTTGGCTTTGAGCAATACTCATGTATGAGTTTTCTCTATTAACTGCTGAAAATGGATTCTTTAATCCATTTTCATCAGACAGAAGTTTCCCTTTCTCTCTATATAAAAAAGCACATTTATGTTTTATTTATTCAAGTTGCAGACCAGAAGCTGTCCAAATAACAAATTCTGACTTGTTCTTTTGTAATACTCACTTTATCATATTGCTTTTCTTTCTATCATGTCTTCTAAGTGTTTTGCTGACTTACATCTGTGTCCAAAATGGCCTGACAGGTTGTTTTCATCTGTTTGGCAGGTCCAAATTGGAACTCATTCATTTACATTTGATCATGTGTATGGTAGTACAGGCTCACCTTCGTCAGCCATTTTTGAAGAATGTGTTGCTCCACTTGTTGATGGCTTATTCCAAGGATACAATGCCACAGTTCTCGCATATGGGCAGGTCTGCACTAGAAGTGGATATGCTTCTGATATGTATGTTATTAGGACAATTTTATTGCCTAGTAGAAGTAGATGCATAGCTCTACTGTTTACTGAAAAAAATGATATGGAGAGCTCTACTGTTTGACAATCTTCTTTGCTAAAAGTTCTTCTACACAGGCACCTTTTAATAAACTCTTTCATCATGATGCAGACTGGTTCAGGCAAAACTTACACAATGGGAACTGCTTACACAGTGGGTGGTAATACAGAAGGAGTAATTCCAAAAGTTATGGAGGCAATATATAAGAAAGTTGAGGAGTTGAAGCACCAAGGAGAAATATTGTTGAAGGTTTCATTTATTGAGGTTTGTTTCTTGCTTCTTAATATTTTGTCTTCCATAAGAAGTGACATGTCAAATATCCATTTCAAAGGTTTGGCCTTTATTCCTGCATAAGGACTATTTGTCCACATGGTGTTGAATTTCCTCTATTATTGAAGAAGAGAGAGAATAGGGTTCTTGCTTGCCTTCACTTAGGTATTTCATCTTATTACTTAAATGAATTTGCCATTGTATTCCCACCTAGTTTTGTCTTTCCAATTTAGTACATTCAATTCTTTGATTGAAAGGAGCTGATATGTAGATAAAGACATCTGCCATAGATTGGTTTGGGAAGTGGTACTTAGAATTTAGCTGTCTTTGGTGAAATTAATTCTAGTATCCAATTCTGGCGATCTTCAGATTATCTTATCAGATGTCAATTATGATTGTACCCCATAAATGATTGGATTGCTTATGGACTCCCCGATAGAATTTAGCTACCAATGTTTCCATGGGGAAAATACCATTTTGCAAAAGACCTACCACTCCAATGTTGGGCATTGTTGTTAGTAAATATTAATTATAAAAATGGTAATCTGGAATATGGAATCATTTGATGTCTTTCGATTGTCAATTGAACATTTTCAATATGTGAAAAAGCACTTGGTTGCCAAATCCTCCATACATGTACAGCGTCAAAATCCTTGAAGTTACTTTTAGAACTCAAGGTAAAGGTTTTGAGAGGCAATATAGATTGCAAATCTGAAAATAAATTCAAGTATAATAAGAACCACCTTTATGCATAGACAATAGAATCCAGAGTCAGATCAATTAGATCAAACATTTAGTTACAAAGAACAGGGGCTGCAATTCAGCTTCAGAAATTGCTGAAGATTGCAAATGTGATCTGCCTGCAATTGCACAGATGGAAGGAAGCATATAATACAGTAAAAATTGTATTCTTGTACTTAAAATAATCCAATCAGAGACTGTGTTTGCTATTTTTAAGATTCATTGACACTCGTGAGCATTTAGTGCTGTAGTTACATTTAAACTAGAGTCCAAGCACAAGCAAATCATTATTTTAATGAAGTCTTTATCTCTTTGGGATGCCTCAAAACAAATTGTGTACTTATGGAGTAAATGCATTGGTGCAAATAATCTTCTTAAACTAGAGTTTGCTTAAATTTGCTGTGAATGATGATAAGAGCATGAGCACAATCAATTTCATTGAAATACTCAAAGTCCTCTAGAGAAACATGGCTTTGAAAGCTTTGAATTTGAAGGGATGTAAAGGAGTTGTAGAAGGTGCAGTGTTTAAAGCCATAATGGATATGTTGAAATTGAATCCATGGCTTGAAGAGATTGGTTTGAGTTGAACTCCTCATCAAACCTATGGAAAAGCTGATCATGATCACCAACAACTTTGATATAATGTAGCACTAAATCTCAAGCCAATATTGGCACAATTACATTTTGGCAAGTCCCAATTACTAGGTGCTGCAAGTTCGAGTGGACATGATTGAAGATATGCTAGAAATGTCATAAATAGAATGATATTTGCTAATGTTGTACAGCGAAAAATCCTTATATACATAGAATAGGGAAAAGCAAGAGAAATCATTGGAAAATGTATTAACATTGAACTCATATATTAAAAGACCTTAGACAAACATTATGGATGTTTCTCAAGCTATATTAACATTGTAGGTTGCATGCAACTTTGTTTGGCATTTTAATGGCATAAAATGTTGTGTCAAACAACTCATAATCATAGTGCATATGCAATATTATTTGCGATGTTAGATTTAACATATTCTTGACAATGTAGATCTATGTTACTGGGTTCTCCTACTTAATTCCTTGTATGGCATAAATTTGGTATTGGTTTGGGTTTAGGTTGGATTAGAAAAATCTTGCATGAAAATTAGAAAAAGTTGAAAAACATGGCATGAAAATCTGTAAGCGATTTACTAGTATGGGAAGAAAGAAGGGTTTGAGCTAGAAGAAGGAAATGCTAGGGTTTGATGGTGTCGAAAAGACATGGGATGGAAAATGTTTATTTTGCGCATTGGAAAGAAGTTGTGGTGATGACAACAGATTATTTTGTAAAGCTCAAGTGGAGAGGAGGGAAAAGACACCTTCATTGGCTTGCAATTGCTGCAAATAAGTCATTCAAATATATTATATTTGTGGCAAGAAACTACAAGTAACAAAGCAAGTAGTGTAATATATATGAATGACTTATTTAGTGTAGAGAGGCATTATGAATGAGAACAATTATATAATTAATAATGATAATAAATATTCAACATTATATAATTTAGTTAGATATATATATCTTGTATATTAAAATTTAATATATATAAATTAATAATTTTTTTTTTGTAATTATGAAATTTTTAATATGTATATTATATATTTTCCAAATTATTAATATAATTTACCTGTTCAAGGGGCTAGTTGGGATAATCCAACTTCTTTCTTGAAGGCTGAATAATGAGGTTGGATAGCACCACCTAATGGTTGGAGTAAACTCAACTTTAATGGAGGTTCCAGGGGGAAACCCTAGTGCTTTTGGGGCAAGATGCATCTTGAGACATCATGATGGCTCGATAGTTGGAGTTGCTTCATTGGGACTATTAGTCAAATCAAACAATGACACAAAGGCTTATGCGTTGCTCATGGGACTACTAATGCGCGAGAGTTTTCACATAAAGAAGGTGCAATGGAGGGTGACTACATACTACATGATCATTATTAATGCCATAAGAAAGAAGGGCTCTTCAAATTAGAAGTCTAAATGTCCTTCATCTATGGTTTTGGTACTTGCATCATAATGGGAAGATATGATGAGAGATTGCGAGTTGGTTTAATTATTACAGCTTCTCGTTTGCAACTATGCCACATTTATTTCTTTGAGAAGATGCATAACTTGGTGAGGCTAACTTCAAAGAAGAGGTAGATTTCTTTTTTGAGGGAAATCTTTGATCTTTGTTTAAGGAAGGTTTTCATGATTAGTGCTCAAATTATGATTCATGTGGTGTGGGTGACTTTGGGAGGTTTCTCCCTCAAACTGTGCATAGACACAAAGCAACACAAACATTTCATCAATGTTTGTTGCTATGTTCTTTGAGGCCAAGGAATCAAAAGAGGAGGTAATCAAGGTTGTTTTTGAGTCTTTAATCAGACCTAGACGTTTTTGAGGCCTTAGGTCCATTTTTTATGAGGTGGTTATAGGAGTTGGGTTTCATCCAAGGGGATGTTTTTGGCCGGTTTTCAATATTGCACTTTGAGGGAAAAAATTGTTGTATTGGTGTACTTGAACCCTAAATCCATACCCATTCTCGTATTAGGATTGACAACTTAGATTTAGATTGATGCGCGAAAAGTCAAGGGAAAATCTGTTTACTAGGCTTTTGTGAGTGAGTTTCTTGAACAACATATGATAGCACCAACTAGTGGCCTTGAGAAAATACACTTTGTCTTGCCATTAATTACTTACACATGAATGTCTGACTAACACAACTCAAATTCCATATCTGACATTGTTCTAAAATACAATGCATTTCATGAAAAAGAAATCCTTCCAAGATAAAGATACTCTTCAAGAATAAGAGTAACATTAATTTTCTTAACTAATAGTCACAATATAGGTCTCTATATGTTACATCAATAGCTGCGATCTTTGAAACTCACTACAAGTCACACTATGAATTATAGTTACATAGAAAGATTTCAATCTTTCCAGGTATTCATTTGGATTGCATGAAATCATGCTGAAGGAGGGTTGTGTTTGAACTGACCTGCAGATGTGTCCAAATTCAACATGTTGCTAAGTTCACATCCATTTTCAAATACACTACATACTGAGAGCTAATGCTTCCTTTCTTTCAGTTGCTATTTATATGTTGTGTTTGAACTGATCTGCAGATGTGTCCAAATTCAACATGTTGCTAAGTTCACATCCATTTTCAAATACACTACATACTGAGAGCTAATGCTTCCTTTCTTTCAGTTGCCATCTTTGTATATTTTTTAGTGGGAATTGTATTGGCTTAGCAGAAGATAGAAGGTACTTTTTCCTAGGTCATAAACATTGTGATAATTGCTACATGAAAAGTTTGGATCTGATAACTTGTGTTTATTCAGTATGTGAGAATCCAGTTTGCAAGCTATTTTAATTGGTAACACAATTACTCTAATGTTTGAAATGGTTATTTACACAGTTTTCTGTAGCAAGCAATCCCCAAGTTGAATCTTACAATAAATAAATCATAATAAAATTTTTATATAGAAATTTATGTGCTCACCTTCAGTTAAAAAAGTGAATCTTTACCCAATTATATTCATTACCGTTTATGGCTAACGCCACCCTTTGCTCATGTGACCATTTTCTACAAATATTACCAGAACTTTTGAACAACATCCTCATCACTACTTCCATACTTTGCTGATCTTCTTTAACAATAAGCAATGCTATCTAATTTAGAAGGCAACTTATGCTCTTCACATAGAGGTTCTAGATTTTATGAAAGCTAATATACTAGATAATATGCCACATCCTCAGCCAGCTGAAACACAAGGGCTTTATGATCATTCAGAAAAATATTCTCTGAAGTTTGTTTCAACAAAAATTGTTGTAACTGTGTAATATGAGATCTGCTGGCAGCCTGGCACATACAGAGTCTCTTCACATGGATCATTCTTTGCAGCAATTACAGTGAAATACCTCCTTGCCTGCTCCATGTTTTCCATCTCTGTTTTCTCCACCTACAAGAAAGCCTTAAGCTTTTTGGTTTCAATTCTTTCCTGTAATTCAATATCCTGTCTAGTCATAGGGGCTTCATAGAAGTTTTAAACAAAAGAACTTTCCCTAATGTTAAAAACTACAGCTCATGTCCAAAGAAGTTTGCCTAGCTAAGACATATTTTGTTTATGACATAGACTGAGAGTAATGTCTTCATTAGATCACCAAGCATCAAAATCATCCGAGAGTAATGCCTTCATTTAGTCAAGCAGGGCAGGATAGGATTCTGGTAACATGCAACTCGAACAATAAGCTCTTTTTCTGATTTTTTTCCCTTCTCCCTTCAACAACCAAGACATGTTTAAGAGTACCCAAAAGGTGACTACCAAAAACACTAATCTGGGGAGTGTCAAGCATCTAGACAAGGCAGTT
The DNA here is from genome assembly GCA_007258455.2 of Sequoia sempervirens. NCBI lineage: Eukaryota > Viridiplantae > Streptophyta > Pinopsida > Cupressales > Cupressaceae > Sequoia > Sequoia sempervirens. Next base: position 303,082,594 of record VDFB02075321.1, on the reverse strand, counting down.
TCCACTTCAATTCCCTTTGGAAACAAGGCCGCTGCAGAAACTAAATAGTTGTACCCAAACATGGCAGGAGAGGCACCCTTTGTCTGTGTTTTGTGAATTCCATCATATACATTATTGAAACTAAAATGAGCTTGCAAAGCTTAAGCACTTTTACAATAATTTTTTTTCAGGAATTCAGAATATTGAGTCATCTTGTATTCCTGGCTGCTTATAAAATTTGATTGTACCAGCTTGGTACTGCAGAACTGTTTGAGCCACAAATAATTTACCAATTTTAAATTGTGATGGCATTACTATTGCCATCATATACCTATCTCTGGATTTCAGTTAGCTCTCTTTTATCATCGACATTACAAACCAATCTTCTAGCGGGAAGGCAAATGGCAAGACCTGAGATGCATATTTTACAACCAATGTTATAAACAGGTAGAGAACAAAATTTTAGGTACCAAGTCACAAATGACTACAAGTACAATTACTTGGCAATAAATTCTCCAGTTTCTACTCCAAATATGCACTGAAAAGGGCAGTTTCACCAAGGCCTGTCTAAATGCACACCATGAAAGCATCTTGCAAGATGCATATCTTTGGGTATTATAGCTATATGCTTGGCATGAAATCCACGTTTGTGTCCTCAAAACAAATGAACAACAAAGTCATCAGCTCCTCTTGCATAGCAACTAAAGCTTAAGCAGTTCATGAATTCACCTCTACAGTATAATGTGATTCACCTCACTCAGGGTTCCAATGTTCAAAGCTCTTCTGATAATTTCTGATCTCTCTAAGAGCAACTCTTTATCTGGCATGCCATGCAACAGCTTGTTTTGTTCAGTGGAGGGGAGAGTTACATGCAACTGTAGCAGCCAGAGGCAGAATTTTGAGCTATGTAGTGTGGGTGTGCTGCTTATTTGGGCAGTGAAGGGGAGAGGTGCCAGTTGTTATATTATTTTACAGGACATTAGGAAGGGGTCAACATCAAACATTTTAAAATTCCTATATTTTCCTAGATTGGCCACACCCAAGAAAAAAAGACACACTAATAACATTAGAAACAGCTAATTTCTAGCCCAAGAAAAACAAAAAAATTAAATGTCAGATGTATGTTTGATTATTGGATTTTCCACAATATATATATTTTTTTTGATACTACAGGGGTCTCCCTGGGTTTTCCACAATTTACAATCCTAACACATATAAGGATATAAGGAGATGATCACTATGGTTTCTGCCATAGGCAGGGACTGATAACCACAATTTGCATCCACATACCAAAAAGAGCATCCCTAGCTTTCATAGGAAACTTTCATCCACTTCTTTTGACCAGAAAATGAGGGGGTAAGGCTTTGAGGGACATAATTGGGAGAACTAACTAGTGATATTTTGTTGAAATCTATTATGGTTTCCTAATGTGGAAATAGAGATACTTTAAATTATTATATTGTTGATAGGTCTAATATATCCTCTTGCAGAATGACCTTTTGGCTTAGATGCCATGACCAAGGGGTGTCTCTTTTGTCAAATTCATCTAGGACTTGCACCTGACCTCTTTTGTTGGGGTATGCCACATCTAGAATTGGATGCGGAAGTTACCTGATTCAGCATTCAGTATTTGTACATTTTTTTAGCATGTAACATCTCTTGGGGATTCAGACAGGTCTTCAATGTGAAAGCCGCACTGCTTTACCACTTGATCTCTTTTCCATTCAACAGAATACTTCAAATTATTTAGTCATGCTAGAATTGGCCAATTTAATTTAGAGAATGTTTTGTAATTATATAATTTATATTCAATCTGGCTTTTCTAAGAATGTCTGACCTTTTTGGTGTTGCAGATTCTGAAAGAAGAAATCCATGATTTGCTTGAAGCAAACCACTCAAAAGGCCCTATACAAATTCGTGAAAAAAGTAATGGAGGCATAACCCTTACAAATGCTGAAGAGGTAGACGTTACAAGTCAAGAAGAAATGGCAAGTGTTTTGGCTCAAGGGTCATTATGTCGAGCCACTGGGAGCACTAACATGAACCAGCAATCCAGGTTGGTGTGTGGTATGCCTTTGCAATGTAAGAAATGTTTTATTAAATGGTTCTCTACTTTCATGGTTATGCATGATTGTCTTGCACAGGTTTGTTATTCGGATAAGGTATATGAATATCCTTTTGATACTGCATTGCATATATCTCAAAATTGCAAGGAATTGCTTAAGGAATCTATTAATATATTATATTGAAATGTGTTTGTTGGAATTGCTTTGCTTGTGCTTGTATCAGATGGCACTGTTTTTTCAAATGAACATGTGTTCTTCATAAAATTTGTTTGTCATATTTTAGTTAGTTGTTTTTCTTTTCTTTTCTGGTATCAACAATGGGACATCTTTTATGTTGCAATTGATATTTCTGATATGTTGTAGGATTCTGATTAGCATACTAACAGAAGAACTAAAGGCTTGAAGGGTTGATTAATCTGATTTTTTTATCCCTTATTTCAAATTTGGACCAGTTGGTTGTGGTAGTCCGAATTGTTAAAGGTGATCAGTTTTACACAATCTAAGCTCTGGTTTAGAAATAAGCAGTTACTGATTTGTCACGTACAATTTATACATTCTTGATGTGTGTTGTTGTAAAATTATTTCTTGCAAACCAACTTGTAAATAAAATAGTTTTTGCAGAAAATATCTCTACTTTTCTAGAAATTATATATGTTGGAAATTACCTTTCCATTTGCTTAGATTGCTGCCAGATATCAATTTGTATGTATATGAGGAATTACTGGTGCATTTGCTTTGGTCACTGCCTGATTCCTCTATAAGCATGTAAAACAATGCACAAGTTTCTCAACTGCTAATCTAAATGTCAAGCCTCTTTAAATTTTTTATCTCTAGTACTTTTGATCTTTCAAAGTTTCTTAGCTTCAGAAGCCTTCCACATCTTTCAAAGCTTCTATTTTTTTAATCTGGCAGCCGTTCTCATGCCATATTTACAATCAACATGGTGAATAAGCGGAAATCAGAAGTAGCTGTACTCATGAGTGGCGATTCAGGTTCTTCAGAAGAGCAGTATGAAGAAATTGTATGCGCAAAGCTTCATTTGGTGGACCTTGCAGGGTCTGAAAGAGCTAAGAGGACAGGTGCAGATGGGCTCCGCTTCAAAGAAGGTAGCAATTTATTCTTCTTTTGGTTGTAACTTCTACCATTCCTGATAATAATATGTGGAAACTTCACAATGAGCAAATAATTTACTTTGTTTACAGGTGTTCACATTAATAAGGGGTTGTTGGCACTTGGGAATGTCATAAGTGCACTTGGAGATGAGAAAAAACGCAAAGAAGGTTCTCATGTGCCATATAGGGATAGTAAATTGACTCGTCTCTTGCAGGTTTGACCATTCATATTGTATTGCCTGTGTGATTTTGTTTATGTTTTTGTTGGGTGGGCAATTTACTTGACCAAATTTAGAAACAGAAAGTTATATTCCTCATCATTTACCTGGGAAGTTTCTGGCTGTAAAATTGGATTCCATAGTTGAAAATTGTGCTGATTGTTTTGGCTAATTCTGCCACATTTCCAGGACTCTCTTGGAGGAAACAGCAGAACTGTGATGATTGGTAAGTTGGTTTCATTTTCAATTAATTTGGGATTCTGTGATTCCATTGCCTATATAAATAATATATTTTTGTTCCTATGGTCTCTCTCAGTGGCTATCAGCATGTTAGATTTTGTAACTTTTCCTACTTGGTATTGTTAGATTCTATGATCCTCAAAAAAAAAATCCTAGCTTTGAGAAACAGTCTTAGGTTGTAGATGATATTTACTGTTTTTATTTATTTATAGTAGTGCTCCACCAGTTGACTTGATATCTGATCTTATAAGTCCATGGAATGGTTTCTTAAATCTAGAGTAATATGCTTGTGACTAGATGACTAGCTAGTAATATCCTACATGAATATTGCAGAAAGTTTGGTATGATGTAAATGAATTTTATGACTAGACATCTGACAGAGACCTGGATGTATTTCAAGCTTCATGATACTAATATACTGAAGAGCATTATAATTTAAAATCAATAAGGCACTCCCATATTGAATCCAAAATAATTATTACTATGTTTCTAGGAGTGTCCAGTGTAGTCAGATTTGTTTCCAGTATGGAATAATTTTCCTTGGATTTTGGAGACAAAAAAAGTTTGGCAGAAAACAGAAGTTATGTTACCGATTTTTGAGGGGCTAAGTTGCTGATATGGCCTATTTCCTTACCGATTCTGGGTATAATTTGTCCTAGAATTGGATACTTGCTTGAAACATATTTCTCACGTTTGGTTGAACTTGAAGCTGATGTGATGTTTCCGAGCAGATTTAGATGCGATTCCAAAGTTGGGTGCCTTTTTTTTCTTTTTTTGACTTTGGAAAGCCCCTAGCTGTGACATTCTTTTTTCTTGAAAAGCTAAGTTGCTGGACCTGGTATGGGCATAGGTATAGGTTTGGGGTGGTTTGGGGTTTGGTTATGACAATAGTTTTTTAAAATGGGTACGGGTACGGAATTGTATTTAATATAATTTGTAATTTTATATATTAAGATTATAAAAATAGTGATACTCATAATTTCCAATAAACAAAATATTTAAATGCCTCATAATTTGCAAAAAAGAAAATACTTATAAATTCATACTATAGTGATTTGTCAAATGTTAATTCACAATGAAAACTACAGCCCATATTCAATAATCTTCATACTGCTCTTCATCGAGAGCATAAAAGTCAACATTCAGCTCAATTTTATTTGAACTAAAATCAACTAAAATGCCACTTCCACTAGCCATGTTGTTAGTGTTTTATAGCTGTGGGAGGTATTTCCTTAAGCTAAATTAATCATAGGCAGGTTGGCCTATCACTTGTTAAATAAAATATTATATTCAACTAGAAGGTCGGCTCTAGAGAAGAGCACCTAGTTTGGTATATAAAGGAGAAGGTGTCCTCATTTGATATATAACATCAATTCCATTCCAATTCAACAGCAGGTTTGCATTCTTCAGCAGCAGATCCGTTTCAAGAAGAAGTGACATTACTTGTGTCTTCAAGATTTGCTTCAAGGAGAAGTGTCATTATTCATTGTATTAGACTCGGCCTTTTCTAGGGCCTGATTTTGTATGCAATTTCTGCACTTATTCTTCTGATTTATAAGAGAATATTTTGCTGGGTTTTTCTCCCTCAAGTAGCAGGGTTTTCCCAGGGTAAAATATTGTGCTCATTGTTCTATGTGTTGAATTTTCTGCTTATTTGCATTTCTAATCTGAAAATTAACACGTCATATGTAGAAGTTGCCTCATCGATAGAGATTTTGGCAAGTTGTGCAACGATAGCATCTAATTCAGCACACTCAAGAGCAGATCCCAATTGCTTGTTACCAACTTGTAATTAGGTTTCTTGTCACTTATGTGATAAGAGATCAAGTTGGGCTGCACAAAGACCAAACAAATTCTTAGCTTCTTTTGTATCTGATTGGCTCCAATTCCTCTCAATTGAAGAACTCACAACCTATAGAAATGTTTATCTTTATGAAAAATAAATTTTATCCCCCAAAGTCTTAGGATGAGGGGATGGGGGGGAGGATGTAGGGACAGGTCTCAAGGATGGGAGGACCAAGGGCTTGGGTTTGCCCAAATCAGCCCAGGGTTTGCTTCGGGCACCTAGGGTCGTGGGTCCTTCACTTGGGGTGTGTGGGGTAGATACTAGGTGAACTTGAGGCCGTCTTGGTCCTAGACTCAAGCCCAAATCGGACCCATACAAGTACCAACAACATAGCCGAAAGACATTAACATTGCTCATTATTCCATCTTTTGTGTTTGACACACTTGTGAACAACAAAAAAAATCCCTTGAGTGGAAAAAAGTAAAAATGCACCACTGCTGGTTCTTGCTGCTCAAATCAACATCTCTTCTCTACTAATAATCACCATTAGAGATAATCATATAATCAAACATGGTCGCCATTAGAGATAGTCACCATCAAAGCCTAAAGATTGTCACCATTAGAGAAAAAAGAAGTCAGCTAGGTTTTTTCAAAATCAAAAAGTATAAAAAATACGTCTTAGACAATTTTATTTGAGTTGAATGACTCTCAAGCACAACATCAAGCACAACATGGGGATCGTTTGCCCTTGTCAATATTGTCCTTCTCTATGGTTTCCAACACCACCTTGCTCACCAAAGGGATTTGAAGATGATAACAAAGGGCTGTCTTGAAAAATTTAGAAGAAAAACCATTCTTAGAAGAGTGGCTGAGCTCAAACACCACTTTAGGTTTTCCCATAGTAGTTTCCAACACCATCTCTTGTAATGAGATTGAGGACACCCCACATTAGACGTCTTGACCTCATTAGAGTACTTTTTTTTATGGAAATGGTATAGCAAAGAGGTCTCATAATGAAGTTCTTGCTCCCATACACCAAACTTGGAGCACAATTTAGAACTATTTGGCAACTCTGAAATAGTATCAACACAAACATAAAATATAGAAAAAGGAACCTTTTTCTAGATTTTGTGACATCGTCAATGGTAGTAAATTGACCAATAGCATCAACAATACCTTGAATGATACTTTCATCCTAGAATTCCAAAGGGAGCTCTAGGAGACAAACCTAGATAGGAACCATTTTAACCTTGGTAGCATCAAAATTAGTAGTCCATCTTTTTAAAAGAAGAAATGCCTTACCAAGAAACCAGGGACCTCCCTAATAACTTTGGTGCAAGAAAGGAGAATAAGAGGAATCTGCACATCAAAGCCGCCACACGTTAGCAGACCTGGAACAAGCCAACATTCTAACACCCAATTGTGAACTATATTGATGTTCGGTCTATAACCAAAGAATCTCCCAATAAGGGAAAATTGCAATCAAGTCGGGGAGCCCATGCAACCACTTGGGGAAGGAGTCCATTGCTTAGATCAATGATGGAATCGGGAGAAGGGAGCATCAACGATAGCCCCAACCATGCATTTTTGCAAACCCTCAATGTATTAGGGAGGAGAATGCAATGCATCCATATTAGAAAGCATCGAATGATGAAGGAAACCCCTTATGAAAGCCAAAATTAGAAATGAAAGAAGGCACCTTTGCCATTGGCACTGACCTAGGAGCCATTGGGGAAACATGAGAAATACCTTGCAACCTATCCTCGAGCAAAAGGTCCAAAAGTTGCTCATCTTCATTAGCACCATCCCAAGAAAAAACCTCATTTGTATCCTTTGAATCAACATCTCCATCTCCCTCATCCTCATCGGATTTGAAACTAGCTCCTCTGCTCCAGTTCCCGCTCAACATCATCCTTGGCAAGGGAAAAAATCCAAATATCTAGTAAGTTTATTTCTAAGAAATTTAAATGTATTAATTTAATTTTTTTTTTTTTAACTTATATGCTAGAAACATAAATGGTAAAAGCTAAAATATTAAATATTACTTTTAAGTTTTAAAAATAGAATATACATTTAAAAACCTATTGGTCAATATTTGCTTTTTAAAATTGTAGAGAATACAATGGTAACCAATACTAGCTCAATTGGCCAACCCACCTTAAAATTGACCCAAGTACACCTTTGTGGAGGCATGTACAAATGACACGACAAATTCAAGGTATATTAGCTCATACAACTTAGTGAAAATATAGGTATCAAAGCATGTCCAAGAAATAATGATGGGTGTGCCTATGCCACATCATCAAATAGCAAAATTTTATTAGAGAGACTGAGGAAGCAAATGCAAGATTTTCCCTTAGAGTCAATGCGAAGCAAATGAGGAAGCCATGTTTGTGAGAGGTATACAATGGCATCGACCCAATGATTGAGATAAAGTCCATCATAAATGAAAACAATAAGATATTGAAGAAACTTCTTTCAACGAGGTGCATTCAATTTGTGATGATTGATGGAACAAGATGGTCACCCATCTACATCTTATTGCCTTCGCATTGACTCTCTAATTTTATAGTGGTTGAATTTTTGCTATGCCACCATACAAAGATGCATAAGTTACTAAACTCTACCCCAATCTTGGAAAGGAGGATTTAGTTACAAACAGGTTTGCTGATTTTGTAGCCTCCAATGGTCAAAGCGTTTATGCTATCCAAGGCAAGTATAGGAAGGATGCTCACATTTGGTGGTATTTCAATGGTCATGCATCACCACACCTCTAAATTCTTGCAGTCAAAATTTTATTGCAAGTTTCTTAATTTTTGTTGCACCCTCTAAATTTGTTTTTTTTTTCCATTTTTAAAATAATAAAATTATTATTTCAAATTTGAAGATTGATTTACAATTTTATGATTGTAACCATCTCATTTTACCTCAATAGTTTGCTAGCTCCTCTTAATCTAAGAAAAAATGGGGTACATATTCTTTCATCCACTAAGTGAAACATAATCAATTGGCAACAAGTAAAGCATAGGAGCTAGTTGATGTGCATTCCAAAGTGAATTGACTTCGATTTTTCTATTGCCGCACAATCTTCACTTTTTGTGGAGTTGGATACCCTACATACTTTTACTATGAGTGGTAGTAGGGTTGCATGTGGTACTTTTAATCTATTTGCATTATCTAATGTCAACAAATATCTATCACAACATTGAAGTTTTGACAAATTGACATGAATTAGTATATTGTATTTCACATTTTTAATATTTATGTTAGTTTTGTTTAGTATATGCATGATATGTGTTATTTTGATCTTAATTCCTATTTGTAGGGTGCAAATACTTGTATATTTAGTTTTTTATAGGTGCCTAGAACACACCATTTTTTTTGGATGCTAGCATACTCTATCGATGTTCTTGTTCTCATATACTCTATTCTAATTTGACAACTTAGGTCAAGGGACATGCATATATCTGGGCCCAATACACAAGGGGATTAAGTGGTTAGAAACTTGTGGGTTCATCTTGGACAAAGTTGTGACAAATTTGATAGAACCTAGCCTAGAGTGACGCCTTTTTAAATATATATATTTTGAATCATTTTGGTGAAGTGTTATGCCTTTAAATGTTAATCTTTAGGTCCTGGTCAAGTTCTTGGCTTAACCCCTATCTATCTATCTAGCAAATGTGATTTTTGATAGAGTATCATAAAGGCATCTAGTTTAAGCCTTCAACAATGAGTTGTGACTATCATTGGCTTGCTTGAAAATGGGTGACAAATGTTGCACTTTATTGCTTCTTTTCACATTTCTCAACTATGCTGCAGTCTATTAATTGTCAACAATGGCACCACCTTATCCAACAGAAGCAAACTTCCATTCTTATTTGTCTGAATCCTTTCTTCTTTGTCTCTTCTTCAGGAATGTTAGAATGAATGCATGAATGCGAATGAAACTATTTGATATACGTGCTGCAATCTATGACACTCATGGGATGAGGGTGGTTCATTTGAAAGGGATGAGAATGTGGTGAGCTTTGCTCACCATGTCAACCAGCTTTTGACAACTCAACCTACTTAAAACTCTTTGAAAATCTTTTAAGAAAAGGCATAAGGAAAACTCAAAGAATGTGGTGGGCTAAATTAAGTGGCAAGGAGAGGTTTTATTACATGAATGGAGATTGATCCCTCTACTTTACCAATAAAAGTGGGACTTCAGTAAATATCAAACCCCTTGAGATTTCAATATGTTTCAAAATCTTGAACATGATAAATGATATGACCTAAAGGAATAGTGAAGCTTCTATCATTATATGGTCTATCTATATCAATTTTAATATTTATAATTAAATACAATATTTTAAAATCTAATATAATATTGTAAATTTACTAATATAATAATAAAGCTATGAGTTTAATCTTTATTTTTAAATTTTAGGTTAAAATATGTTATATGTTTATAATTTTTATAATATTTTTGTACAGACAGACCCAAACTGAACCCACCTCCAAAAATATTTTGCCAAATCCACATACTTTAACCCGAAATGGCTTAGCAAATTATATATATCAAATATAGCTGATGATTATATATCTCTGGTTTGTAGGGCATGTTAAAGGGCATCATTCAGCTATACATTCCAATTTGTCATTGTTCTTGTACCTTCGTTGTCCTTTAACAATTAGAGAATGGAAGCTATTATGCTCAGTAAAATTGCTTTGACCATGGGGATGTGATCTGACTTGCACTAATCTTTCAAAGTTTCAGCTCTACAATCCAATATGTTGTTGACTTTGTTGTGCAATGCATAACTGGAGTTATTCTTGTAGCTATTACAATACTGCTTGCCTTCTCATGTCCTTTAGCAATTACAGAGTGAAAGCTATGTTATGGGTGTAGACAATGGATTTGATTATATCCTTTCTTTCTGCAAAGTTGACCTAATTTCTATAATTTACATTCTTGCATCACACTATTTAGCTATTATAAGTTTGCCAGTTTCATTTTATGAGTTGTGTTGTATGTGGAACTGATTTCTTTCAATTGTTTTCCAGCATGTGTTAGTCCTGCTGACACGAATGCAGAAGAAACTCTAAATACTCTGAAGTATGCAAATCGGGCCCGCAACATTCAGAATAAGGCTATTGTATGTGGCACTTATGGCTATGTTTTCTCTTCTTGGATAATTTAATTTCATAACTATGGTTTCACTTTCATGGTTTTTTAAATGGTAATTCATGTTGTACATTCTCTTCCAGGTCAATCGTAACCCAATGGCTGCTGAAATGCAAAGAATGCGACATCAACTAGAGTATTTGCAAGCTGAACTTCTTTGTTCTCGTAATGGAGCTGCTTCATCTGATGAGCTGCAGGTAATTTAAATCCTAGTAAAAAAGTTAGACCTGTACATTCTTGCAAAAGGTAAATTCAAGTCTAAGTCTCCTAATTGTAGCTCCTGTGTTCATGCAGGTTCTTAACCATAAGATCTCGCGGCTTGAAGCAAGCAATGCAGAACTCCGTCAGGAACTTCAGGAGTGCCGCTTAAACTCACAAATTTTAGCTGATCGGGCAATGGAAGCACAGGTTTATTTAATTTCTTTTTCTTAGTTTAGTTGTTCAGTTTTAAAATTATTTAACACTTCTAGTAATGTAAATGTAAAACAATCCAGATATAAACAAATAGTAACATGGCTGACTAAAACGAAGCAGATAAATTACAATAACATTTCTCATCCTAGTACAATCTCCAATTCCATTTCACAGTACAAAGCTTTCTTGTGATTCCATTTTGTTGTTGGAAAAGTACCCTGGGTTTTGATTTTATGTCTTTCTGGGATATCATAAGATCTTGTGGTCTGGTGGTTTCGATTCCATTTTTTTGACCAAATTGTGTTTTTCAGTGGAACTATGTAGTTGTTTCTAGGCTATTTGTACTGCATGTGTTATTTTCTTAGTTGTATTTGTTGTGTTTGAATATCTCTCTTCATGCTTGGAATTTTTAAGGTTGAGAAAGATAAATTGAGCTTCAAAATAGAGCAGTTACGCAGCGGGAAAACATGGAAAGAGATTGATGATGCCGATCAAAGCCAGGTCTGCACATGAATAAATATTATTTCTACATGTAAATGTAAATGATAATTACCAGGTTTGGAGCAAAATTAGAATAATTTTTCTCATTACCAGTTTGGATTTTGTCATTTGTCTGCAGGATGTAAATTTGATTAAAAATTATTTGTCAAAGATACAAGACCTGGAAAATGAAGTCCAGCGTCTACAATCTGCCACAAATATTCAATCAACAGGAACTATTAGACCTAGCTCTTTTGTTGATTGTCTTGATATTGAAGACAGTGCATTAGTACCATCTCATGAAGTCTTTACAGACATTGTGGGCTTGCAGCCTAATGAAGTTAGTGGTATGGTTTACTTGTTCTTATTATTTTGTTCAAAATCCGAGTTTGTAGAGAGTTGCTTTTAAGGTTAGTTAATATTTTTCTATATGTGCCATCTCAAGAAGTCTTTAGATACATTGGGGGCTTGCAGCCTAATGAGGTTAGAGATAGGGATTCTTATTCTTTTATTCAAAATCCGAGTTTGTAGAGAGTTGCTTATAAGGCTAATATTTTTTCTATATCGATTGCTATAATTATTGCCAATCTATTTTTGTTGTTCATCTCCATACTTAAGTAGGATTGATTTTGATGCACTCTCCAAATTATAAGTTTGTTTCTTCTGCAGGTGAGGAGTCAAGGGAAGGGGAAGAAGAAGATGAGACTGCAAAAGAGCTTGAACATTCTTACCTGCAAGATACGATGGGAAAGGAATTACAAGAACTAGACAAACGGCTAGAGCAGAAAGAAGTATGATAAATGAGGACCTTTTATATACTGATATTGCATGAAGATGGGTTTTCTTTGTGTTTGTGTATTTGCTTATTAAAAAGATTTGTTTACAACTTTACATTATCAGTAGACATGGTATGGTATATAGTTTTGAAACATTTATCTGGATATGAGAACTTAAATAGTTGCCACAACTAGGTAAAACAGTAAGAAATTGCTATACGTTTGTTATGGAACTTGCAAGATTGCTTAAGAAGATAATTTACTGGTCAGGTGAGCCTCATCTGATACTGTTTATAAATGTTGCCCTGTCAAGATGACATTAATCAAAAAAGATAAGTTGATGGTTAGATGAATGTCTTTTGGAATGTTTTCAAATGTTGTTTAATCAAGGCCTGCAGTATTTAATGGAAAAGTTCAGACAAGTTGAACATAGCTGTCACAATATTGCAGAATTTCAGAAAAGCATTGTACCTGATAACCATTTCTTCATTATATTGTCACTTCTAGCAAGCCTCTGTTTCCAGACTTTTTGAACAGTTATGTTGGGTTGTTCCATGGCACAGCTCAATTGTTTCTAACAATGCAAATGTTGATTAAAAACTCTGATACTCAATTTCTTTATCCCTTTTATTCTATATAAAGTGTAGGTAAACCGATATCTTATTAGGAGAATTTATAATTTTACCAATGGCCAACAATCTTGCTTGCATTTGTTTTCTGCAGGCAGAGATGAAAATGTTTGCCAAGGCTGACACGACAGTGCTCAGGCAGCATTTTGAGAAAAAATTTATGGAGCTCGAAGAAGAGAAGAAGGCTCTACAGGTATTTTTTTCTTAATGAAGTCTAAAATGATTATATTTTTTTGAATATTTCATTTGATTATGCCTTTTTTATGCTAAATGACAGAAAGAAATGGAACGATTAAAAGCTGAACTTGAAAGTATTTCGAATACATCTGATGAACATACACAGAAAATGCAAGAAAATTATATTCAAAAGTTGAAGTCACTTGAGACTCAGGTATACAAATGAACTATTGCAAGTTTGTATTTTCTGAATGGAATAAAGAGAGGGAATGGCAGTATGGCTTCTTTTTTTTGCATGCTTAGATTGCATCTATATTGTGCAGATATCTGAGCTCAAGAAAAGGCAAGAAAACCAAGCACAACTTTTGAAGCAAAAACAAAAAAGTGATGAAGCAGCAAAACGACTGCAAGAAGAAATACAACGAATTAAGACACATAGAGTATATTTCTAACTTGTTAATGGAAGACAACATACATTTTTTATTTTCAAAATTGTCTAGATGTAAGATTGACTGTTTATACTTTTTTATTATTGGTAAGGTACAACTGCAACATAAAATGAAGCAAGAATCTGAACAGTTCCGGTTTTGGAAAGCTTCTCGTGAGAAAGAGCTTCTTCAGGTATTTGTGAAATGGTTTGTTGATTTCTTTCATAGTTTGGCAATTCTTTTTTTGACCCAGATATGCAGCACTTGAAGTGATAGAAGGATACAAAGATAGAATTACTTGGTGTTTGAAGATTCTGTGTGCGTTTTATTTAAATATTATGCTACTCTTTCCATAATTTTTTGTCTCTATAGATCACCAAAAGATCAAATCCACCCTATCGCTTTCACAACACCAGAGGATAAAGCCAAGCAACCCAACACAAGCACTCCAAATAGTCGTCAAAATAACCAATGATCTTCCATGTGACTAGAAGGCCAAAAAGGCACCCAACATAGGCACTCCACTGCACATTGCCCCCCTCCCCCCCCTGCACCACCACCAAAAAAAAGTACATAAACCCCATGCTAGACCTCTATGTTTAAAACATGATTAACTGTGAGAATTCCAGTTGATACAAAGATAGAATTACTTGGTGTTTGAAGATTCTGTGTGCGTTTTATTTAAATATTATGCTACTCTTTCCATAATTTTTTGTCTCTATAGGTCACCAAAAGATCAAATCCACCCTATCGCTTTCACAACACCAGAGGATAAAGCCAAGCAACCCAACATAAGCACTCCAAATAGTCGTCAAAATAACCAATGATCTTCCATGTGACTAGAGGGCCAAAAAGGCACCCAACATAGGCACTCCACTGCACATTCCCCCCCTCCTTCCCCCGCACCACCACCAAAAAAAAGTACATAAACCCCATGGTAGACCTCTATGTTTAAAACATGATTAACTGTGAGAATTCCAGTTGAATAAGGATTATTATCATAATGAGATAGCCCTCCTATAAACAAATCTGGGTTTTGGATTAACATGCAAACATATGCAACCCACATGATTATGTTTGCTCTTGTCTAAAAATTATGTTACTCTTTCCATCATTCTTTAGGTCTCAGTAAAATTATTTCATTTTGGAGTGAGATGATATGATAGTGTATTTTATACTGAGCTGCTTTCAACATCAAATTAGTTCATGGTACCAGAAGCTGACTTTTGAATGTATTATAAATGAAACGTGTCATTGCTGATGGTGATGAGCAAGAAACCTTAAGGGGTTGCCATTCTGACATCTTAGGACAATATCCTTATTAAATATGGCTAATAGTTTGTGCTTGTCCATGCTGTAGTTCATGTTTTGTACATCTAAAGAACTTTTATGAGTCTTTATCTTAAATATTCAAGAGGTTATAATTCCAACTTCAGATGGCATATCAACAATGTTTGTTGCATGCTTTGAATAGCTTAAAAAGGAAGGGAGGAGAAATGAATATGAGATGCATAAACTCCAAGCATTACACCAACGGCAAAAGATGGTAAGGATAAGCAGATCTACTTTTTAATATTTATAATGAAGAAATCTGTGTAAACAAAATTCTAATCACTATTTCTTATATTTAAAGGTTCTTCAAAGGAAAACTGAAGAGGCTGCCATGGTTACTAAAAGGTTAAAAGAAATCCTGGAAGCTCGCAAAGTTTCATCACGTGATTCCACTGGTAAGATGGAACTACAGAAAAGCTGTCATTTGGAGGTTGCATTGATGGAATAACCTTTTGTCTAATGTATTTGATTGCTTTACTGCAGGAGGTGCTAGTGGGAGTGGTCAGGTAATTTTGAACAGATTTCGCTGTTATGAGTTTGTGTTTTAGACTTCAAACTTGTTATTCTATTTCAAATGTATACTCTGATGTCTAATGACAAAATTCTTATACTATCCCAGACCATAGCTGCAACAAATCTTGGAAAATCCATGTTTTCTTCTTTTTTGGTCAACATGTATTAAACCAAGAATTCTTTCTGAAGTTCTACACGTCATTTGGTTGTGTAGCATTGTATGCCATTGTATCGTTATTCTGAAATTTTCTTTCCTCTAATATATTTTGAATGTTTCTAAACGTAATGTATTTTGTTTTTTAATGAACATGGTTACTCTGTTCCAGACAAATGGGAAAGCACTGAAGCATTCCCTTGAACAAGAGCTAGAAGTAGTTGTTCGTGTACATGAAGTTCGCTCTGAGTATGAAAAGCAAAGTCAATCGTAAGAGCCAAACAACCAATGTTCCTTCTTAAAATACAACATTATTGTTTAATTTTTTATTAAAGCACTACCATACTGGTTTTGATACAGGAGGGCTGAAATGGCAAAAGAGCTAGCCAAACTAAAGCAAGCACATGAAAGGTGTGGTGTTTTTTAATTCTCTATTTATGTCAGGATAGCATCAACTGCTTTTTTATATTTTATAAATTTATTGTTACTTGTGTGTTTACTGGTCTGGGTTTTGCAGTGGTGGTACTCCTTCAGGCTCTCCAAGTGCAAGGGAGGCGAGAATGAAGGTTCTCGAAGAAATGCTGAACAATAGTTCTGCTGTCCTTGTGAACATGGCATCCCAACTGTCTGAAGCAGAAGAACGTGAACGCACTTTTATTGGTGGGCGAGGTCGTTGGAATCAATTGCGATCAATGGGTGATGCAAAAGTTTTACTCAGTCATCTGTTCAACATAGCAGCTAGTTCTAGGTAATTTATAATATTTCGAACATCCTTTCTGGTTCCATCTTTAACAATATATGCTGGTCAATGATTCCATCTGTACATTCAAACTTTATATTCAAATATTTGAAGAATTACAAGCAATTTAATCTTCATGTTTTAAACATCAAATTATGTTTTTTTAGATCTAAGATTTCTAAAAACAAGACATTTTCGGAGACAATGCTGTGTTGTTTTTGAATAATTTTTCATTTAATTATTGGGTCCATCGGTTTACTGACTTTTTGAATATTTTTTGGAGATAATACTGTGCTGGTTTTAAATATTATATTATTTACTTACTGAGTTAATGGGTTTACAGGTGTCAGTTACAAGACAAGGAACTAGAGATTCGGGAGATGAAAATAAATTTGCACAAGCTTAGCTCTGCATTAAGACAGAGTGATGCTCAAAGGGAGGAACTGGAGAAGCAGTTGCGGTCAAAGGAGCAGGTAGATTCTGTTTCATTGGCTACAGCATTCAATCTGATTTGATTGAGCATTGTTTATACATTTTCAAGAAATGTTTTCTCTGACATCTCTATGCTAACATTTTTTGATTATTTGACAGGTTAGCTTAGACATTCACAAACATTCAAAAGATTTGAATTTTGTTCCATCCCAAACAGAGGGACGTTTTGCATCAAAACAGCTGCAAAACCAAGAATGCTTTGTTGACATTTCAAATCCAGGGAACGAGAATTTCCCTTATGACTTACGGAAGGCATGTCTATCAGAGCCATAACTTTCTCTCAATTATCTTTTCTGTGCATGTTTAAATATCTTCCAAGTATGCAAATTTTGGATAATTTAAATGTACTTAATATATAAAATCATAAAGCAAGCATGGGGTGCTGTAACTTGCTTTGACTATGTCTTCGTATTCTACTTTTGAGTATTTCTCTATTGTGAACTTTTGACACACATATTTTGGAGTATTCCAATTGTAACACACTAACCTTGCTTTTTGCTTGCTATCTATTTATTCCCAAAGGCTTCACGTGTTTCCCAGAGCTACAGCTTTGCACACAATTATGAGATTGACATCTTAGAGCAGGAAGATATGGACACATCAAGTGATGATCAGTCTGATGAGGAGTCAGATGTGGATTGGGCTGAAGATTTAAAACAGCGTACAACAATGAAGAAGAACAGGGTCTTTATGGGTCCAAAAGGAGCTAAACCTGTAGACAGGAAGTCAAGTGGCAGTCTAGGAAGTGACATGCAGGATAACGAATCTTCGGGCCATTCCCAGGGTGAGACTGTGTGCGGGGAAAATGAAATGAAATCAAAATCAGAAAGTGAGGGTTGCTGCACATGTAGTCGTCTTTCAGGGTGTAAGACTATGAAGTGTGGATGCAAGGCTGCAGGTGGTTTCTGCGGGCCCAAGTGTGGGTGCAAGGCTGGCAGGTGTGCAAACAGGGAAACTTTGGAGATGGAAGTGGAGTCAGCAACAATGGATGATGTGGCTCAAATGGAAGTAGCAGAATCTGTGGAGACTCATGGAGTGAACAAGGCACAGCGACAAAACCATGACAAGGATGAGATCAAGAGGACTAACAACAACAACACTGGAGATGCCTTGATTGAAACCAAGGCTCTTGCCGTACATGGCGCATCATTGCTAGAGAATGCACTAAAAGAATCGCTCTCAAGTCATGAGTCGCATGCTGATTCAAATAGAGAGGAGGAACAGGAACAAGAACCGAATGGTTGCCAGCGTAAACCACTAACAGATATTGGCAACACTAACGTATGCCTTGTATTTTGTATTTATTGTTCTGTTTCTTTGTTATGTTTTTTGTTTGGATATTATATTACTGTTACTGGCATTATGTACTTACTGCACTGCTCTTTTTCTTATTTTGTATTTACCAGATTGCATCTCAAGATCAAGCTAATTCTAAGGCCAATCAACGGAAAAAATGGAAGAAACCACTGATTCAGCTAGTTGAAATTGCACCTCAATCTAATGCCCAGCCCAAAGAAACGTCAACGACAACAACAAATACCAAGTTAGTTGTTCCCGGCAGTTCCTTGACTAACACAACTGTGTCTGCGAGGCCTGTCTCACGAACTGCAGAGGAAACATCAAATACTTCTGTTCAAGAGTCAGCTATTCCTCTAAAATTACCAAGGAGCATGCACAAAGGTACGAGTGCCATGACAAGTCCTTTAAAAACACGAAATACCAGTGCTTCAGAAGGTGGTGGAGATAAGTCTGCTGCGAATGGTCCTGGAAGTCCGGGTAAATGTGGTCGAGGAATGAATGGAAAAGAGAATTTGAGATCCAACTAACTTATTCAGGTTTGATCATTTTTCCTGTGGTTCCAACCTGCACTGTTGTCAGCAAGATTGGGTTGTGCATGGCTTGCCTACAGTTCATGTCAAGGAATGATTTATATTGGGCTTTAGAGGACACACGGCTTAGAATGATCTATGCGCAGACCTCTATTTACAATTTCGCCTGACTATTTGAATTGTTAAATACTCGTCGTATATAATCAACAAAGAGTTCATGGCATAAGTCAATTTCTGTCATTTTCCCCCAAATTTGTTGGTTCCACGATTGTATCATGTATTCATAATAGAGATCAGTTTCCCTGGTTTCAAATTGAATGATTATGAACTTCTGCTGTATCACGAAGTTGGTAGAGAAACAGAGGACAGAATTCCTAACCACCTGTTTTTCTATTTCAATATTGTGGAAGTAATTTTTTCACTATGGACTTGTGAAATTATTTAGCATTAAATATTTTTTAATGTATATAATTCTCTTTTGATTGTTTGATAGAAATAGTAAATTATGAGATATAAACTGGGAGATTTTATTAAGTCATGATGGAAATTATTCATCTGATTTTCTTCGTAAATTCAGTTGTACCAGGACTAGCCGAAACAAGCTTTTGAAACAAAATGTGTAAAAATTGTTGTATCCATTCTTAAAATGTGAAAAATTTAACTGTGACTTGATTAAAAAAATTAATTCCCAAACTAGAGGCGAAAATTTAGTGGTTAAGCGTGCTGTCTTTAATGTGTAGAATTAAAACCAATAAAACCAATTCTAAGGTGGCTTGAATTTACAATTATTGAATATAAGTAGCAGTATAATGTAAAACTTCTACAACTACTTTGTCATTTTTTATTTACAGAATTTGTATTAATGTGAACTTGTCTCATACCATTATTTATTGGTCCATGCTCAAGTGTTGTCATTTGTTATAAACCAAAGGATTTACCAAAGTACTTGCATAATAATTGTTCGTTTTAGGGATCAATATGTTGCTTATTTATGATTCCAGGGGATGCCGTAGATGGTAAGATGGAAGGATAGAGACACAATCAATGAGAAATTTCAATGGTAATAAACCATGAATCTAGATAGAAGATGTGGAGTTTGGGATGATGGACTCTTAGAATTTAGAAATTGGAGGAGAGGGTGCTTGGAATTTATAAAGTATGGAGACTCTTAGAATCTAAAGGGGGTTCTATGATGTAGAGGTGACATAGATTGAAACACAACAATCTTGGGACAACTTGGTCAAGCTATACAATTTTGAGATTCCTAGACAAGGTATTGATTGGGAAACAAATTGATGTTTACTCAATCATGGTCAAGCTATACAATTTTGAGATTCCTAGACAAGGTATTGATTGGGAAACAAATTGATGTTTACTCAATCATATAGAGAAATTATTAAGTTCTAATCATTTAGAGGGGCGATCATTGTGAGGATTTCTATGGCTTAGCCCCAAACTTCACCTATGTGCCTTGTTCACATATTGAAAAAGCTTAAGAGTTGGTAAAACTAAAAAATTGAATGATTTAATTAAAGTATAATAGTAAATAAAAAATGTATGAGCTGGTTTGTAGAAGTATGAGGTAGCTTTTGAACTTGTTCAAAGTGTTATGTTAATAGTGGATTTGAGGTCATCTTTATCTTGTCAAAGCTACATGGATTCCATTGTGAATCACAAGTACTAATCGAACTTTGCCCCTACTATATCCTCCCACCCACCCACGTTTGGGAATTATAGTTATCTCATCTCATCATTATGCTAAAAGCAACATTATTGTAGCATCAGGTTACTTACGTGAGGAAACGAAAACACAAGCTCCTTGTTCAATCACAACATTATATATGTGATAAAAGTGGATCTGTCAAAGTGTGATCATTGTGAGGATTTCTATGGCTTAGTCCCAAACTTTACCTATGTGCCTTATTCAAAAATATTGAGGAAGCTTAGGAGTTGGTAGAAACTCAAAAATTGAATGATCTAATTAAAGTAAATAGTAAATAAAATTGTATGAGTTGGTTTGTAGAAGTATGCCATAACTTTTGAACTTGTTCAAGGTGCAATGTTAGCATTGGATTTGAGGCCATCTTTATCTTGTCAAAGCTACATGGATTCCATTGTAAATCACAAGTACTAAATGAACTTTGTCCCTACTATGTCCTCCCACGCACCCCACATTTGGGAATTATAGTTACCTCATCTCATCATTTTGCTAAAAACAACATTATTGTAGCACTAGGTTAGTTAAGTGAGGAAACAAAAACAAAAGCTCCTCGTTCAATCATAACATTATATATGTGATAAAAGTGGACTTGTCAAAGGTTGCATAAAAGTGGTTGTGGCATGTGGGTTGGATTAGATAGCGTAAGGCACAAGTATTCATTCCTGACCAAAAACAACACAAAAGTATGCTTCAATAAATGCCCTGGTAAGCCTCAAATGCTTTTTTTATTATCATTTTGTACATGAAAGTCTTTGGGTTGATATGTTAGTAGTTCCCACTTTTGCTTTTTGACATCGCTTATATTCCTCAATCTCCTTGTTCAAAAGTTCCAAACAAAATAGAATAGCCATGGGTTGAGTATTTTATGTTGAAAGGATGACACTAATAATAAATTTTAATACCTTTTGAACCAAATTAGATGAAGAGTTTATGATAGATATATCATCAACATGTAGTCATAAAAACATTTGTTAAGAATGATTTAGAAACTCCATCAATGTTATTACAATATTTCTAAATACGAATGGTATAACCAAAGAGTCATGAAAGCCTTTCTAGTATGATTGCTGCCTTCCACACATAACATTTAGGGTTCCCTAGAGCTAGGGGCTTGGATTAATCTTGAAACATAGTTGTTTAGCAATCTAGTTGATAATGTCGATAATATTTCATCTTACATGAGGTGAAAAAAATAGAATAATAAAAGTTTGAACTAGAGAAAGTTGATGTACTTGAATGGTTAGATTAATTTTAATTTGACTAATCAAAATGATTTTGTAACATTGTGAACTTATTTATTTTTGTTATGATTAGGGATAATGCTCACTACCCATAAAGCTTAAACAACAATTTGCTTACTTTTTGGACTCACACTCTCCATGGTTGAATAAATTGTTAAACTAACCCCAAAACACCTTTAGTTATATAATTTGTAATATTTAATATACTAATTAGTTCTTGAGGAAAAACACTAGTTCCTTTTAACTTGTCTTTACCAAGATAACAAAAAGAGAAGTGTCTTCATCTAGTTTCATAACTCTCCATCTCTTCATGTTCTCAATATTTGAGAAAGAAAATGATTGGATACCTTCTTTTCCATGTTGTCTAAATATTAAAATAATATAAAAAAGAATATTTAATAGTAATTCTATTTTTTACTGTGCATTCAACTTTATAATTTGTATATAGTTATGAGTCATCATTACCTTAACTCTTATTTAAGTTATATGATCATTATTATAATATTATTTAGATAATTAGGCCATCTTAGATGTTATGTTTAGGTATCTAAGTCAGCTTGGGTGACAATCAAGGTATAAGTAGGGTATTTACGAGAGCTAGTGGTCAGCTTATTGTCATTAGTGTAATGCCCTATTTTATTCCTAAATGTTTGCAACCTATGTTTCAAAAGAAATCAATAAAGATAATTATTATACAAAAATGACATTAAATTTAAAGATTAGGTTGTTAAGAATGTCACACCAACTTATGAAGAGTTCTTTCCCTTGAGCAAGATAAGGTATACAAGGGAGATGGATCTAGAATGAAAGGAAAGGAAAGGAATTGGAGGAATTATTAGGATTGATTACAAGTAATAAACAACAATAGAAAATTAACTTATTTAAAATTAAATTATTATTCTCTAAATGCAATGATGAAGAGTTGTAACTATTTAGGTGAAGATATGTGACACCCTCAAACTTGAGATATAAAAGGGAGAGCATTTCATTTGTTAAAGACATCCAAAAACATCATTCAATAATTCAATTGAGAATAGAACTTATGTGACTTTGCAATTAAATTAAATTATGTTCTCAAGAGTAGTGGTGATGTGAATCCTAATGTGAAAGGTTGCGATTGCTTTAATAATAACATATAAAAGGGGGATCGTTCCCTTGTGGAGAAATTATCAATGGGGAATAAATCTATCAATCAATTTGGAAATAGTATTATTCTCAAAAGATAGTCACGAAGGGTGGTGACTCCTTCATCATGAATGGTGGTGACTCCTTTATTATGAAGGGTGGTGACCCATTCAAGAAATGGATATAAAGGGTAAATTAGTTCATTGACATTCAATCAAGCAATAATCACTCATCTATGCATCAAGAAATCAAAATATCAAAAAGATCAATCAAGCAAATAACAATAAGTCCATCAAATCATTCAAGCCTCCAATCATTTGATCATCAAATTATTCAAGCATCAAATCATTCAAGCATCAAATCAATCGATCATCAAATCATTCAAGCAACCAAACATTCAATCAACAAATCATTCAAGCATCAATCATCAAAACTTTCAATCATCAACTCATCCAAAAAGTGGATCAAATTGGAAAACAAAAAATAAGGAATTGAAATATAGGATATCTATTGCAAATAAATATTGTTTTCAGCAAGAATATTATTGGGAAGTAAGTTTAAATGATAATCTTAGAATATATCTGTGTGTGTGTGTGTGCGTGTTAATTGCAAAAATCATGTCATTACAATCACTTGTAAGTAAATCTATTATAATTATAATTTTTTATTTTATTAATAATTAATAAAGAAAATTCCTTTAGCAATCTATTTTGAATTCATAGAAGTGTTTGCAAATAGGGAGGTCAATGAACCTTTCGAGTCACAAGACGTTGAAGGGCTAGGAATTCTTAGTATCAAGTACACCCAAAATAGGTGAATTGGAGGTTCTACCATGTTCGTGGGCCAAGAGACTGAATGGATCCAAAATCATTATGTGCTCTTGGTCTTGGTTGAAGAGGACAACCTTCATGCAGCTTATCAAGCACACCACCTCGAGATGGATGAATTGGAGGTTTGCCATACTCGTGGGTCGGGAGGTCAAATGGTGCTCTTAGGCTTGATTGAGGAGGATGATCAATGTCTAAGGAGAACTGAGGGATGGAATGGATCTAGAATCATTCCATGCTCTCGCAATCCAAGGGCCACAACCCTTGAGATTGTGATTTGCAAGCATTTCTAGTGAATTCCTAATATGGTTGACTATAGGAAATATGCCTTGGAAGAATCATTAATGATAAGGTATTTTGAATTCAAATATTAATGATGCTATGAACTATGGATCTAAATATCAAAGATGTTTTAACTATGATTTATTGCTCTTAATATTATAATATTTTTTGTATGAATTTGAATGTTATCATAAAGATACTTGTTATTACTAATGTCAGTTTTCAGTGATTACTATTGCTTTGTAGGCCTAAAATTGGGAATATATCAAAAGGGGACATTAAAATTAGGTTGTGAATCATGTTCTCATTGGTTAGTTTATTATCAAGTATTTCTAACATATTTTTTATTATATTCTTCTCTTGTGTAAGTTATTTGAATACAAGTGGTATGAAAGCATGGTCTTGGTACCAAGAGGGAAAACCAAGGCAATTTTTTTGCTCTAGAGGTCAACTTGTAAAGCACATATTTCTCTCAATTGATGATATTTTTTCTAATTTTTAATGGTTTTTCTAAGTTTATATTAAAATTTTATAGTCCATTTGGAGTAGATTTTAGGAAGTTATTATATAATTAGGGTTTCCAATAATTTTTTTTCAAGGTTGCAAATGAACAAATTTCTTGTAATCTTTTTGAAAAGTGAGATCTAGTCCTAAGTAAGTTACAATAAAAATTATAAATTATTTTGAGTAAGTTATTTTAAAAACTGTTTTGGTGGCATCACGATGGGTGCTTCAACAAGAGGAAAGAGAAGGAACCCCATTACTCTTGGAAATACTCTTGACAAAGAGGATCCATTTCTAGAGGAGAGAGATATTATAATCATGGATGATGTAAGTGAAGTGACCAACAAGATGAAGAATATCATCTTGACAAGGATGGGTACAAGAATAGAAAATATTGTGACAAGGCTCGAACAAATAACTTCTCACTAAAGTTCTAAAGATGTCAAATCTATGAAGTCACACAAGGTTTGGGAAATGTAGTGTCATAAATTGTCGACCTTGAAAATTTCACACTATGTTTAGCCCCCCCTCATTTGCTTGGACCTAATTATGCTTATAATTTCCCGTTTTATTATTTTTTTAAAAAATTCAAAATAAAATTAATTATTTAATTAATGACAATTGGAATTTCAAAACAAGTTTGGTCTAGGGCACCACTACCCTTGACCAACCTATTTTGGTCCAATTTTTAATATGTTATTGCCAGTATTTTTATGTTAGGAAATTCAAATTCATTTATTGTATTTTCAAAATAATTGTTGTGGGAAATCAAGAATTGCATATAAAAATAAGTCTTTCACCATTTGAAACTATAAGGTCATTTGAATTCCAATTGTGCATCCTAAAGAAGTAGTTAAGAATAGAATAAGAAACATTATTA
>VDFB02075321.1:303030933-303057384 GCA_007258455.2 Sequoia sempervirens | reverse complement strand
TGTGCATTGAATTTTTTTATGGATTGAGCCAACAGTTTGTAAATATTTTATATTTTGTTAAAGTTGACATGTATTTGATGTAATCTCTAGTCACGAATATATATAAGCGATTATTCATATCACTTTGGTGTGTGTTATGATGTGATGCAAAATTTAGAAGGATTGTAGAGTGATTGTGCACAGTTTCACTTGTGTAGAAAAAAGATTTGTGATCTAAATTAAAGCAGACATAGTTTCAAGAGAAGAATCAAATAGAGTGTGAAGAATGAGATTAATGTGCTTAATTGGAACTGTAATTAGGCATTAGCAGATGCTATGTTCTCAGTTCAAAGCCTCTGGATGTAATCCAAATATTTTTGTAAGACCGTGAGTCTTTCTTTTGTATTTGAGTAGTGAGATCTAGGCACTGTGTCTGAATGCATGTGCATTCCCTATTTGTAAATAATTATTTTGAGTATACTCATATTGTGGATTGACCTCCACCGTGGTTTTTCCCCTAACAGGGTTTCCACATTAAAAATCCTTGTGTTATGGTGTTGTGGTTGATTGCTTTGTGTTATTGCATCTTTCTTTTGGTTCAATGCTATAAGTGGTTTAAAAATCAGGTTAATAAAGTTAAATTTTGTAGAACACTATTTCACCCCCCCTCTCAATGTTCCTTGATTCCAACATATACATACAAAAAAAGTTATGTTGTATACGGTCCACCTATGTCTAAATTATAATTGGTTTGAATTTGAAACTTGATTAAGGAAAAAATATTCAATAAAACATTATGAAACCAAATGAAAGGGCTAGATATAGTTACAAATCTAAATTTGAAAAAATTAGAATTTTATCCTTCATGGAAAAAAAGTTATGTTGTATATGGTGAGAATCACTCCTTAAAAATGGTGTTTACTGAAAAAAACTAGTTTTCAAAGGAGATGGATAAATAAATGCAATTTGATTCCAAAAATTTTGAAAAAAATATATTTAGAATCTACAAACAAAATTTCACAAATCACTAGTTTGCATCATCTTCAAATTCCTCATGGTTTAGCCGCTATAGGTGCCTGAAAGTGAAGATTTAGTTAGAAAAAATCAGTTCAATGTCCAGTTTGGCCAAAAATTGTAAACCAGTATTGTGGGATCACCCACCCACAATAAACCTTCACCCATAATAAATCAATCGTCATCTTCAACCTTTGGTAACACAAATAGAAAGCAAGTATCACAAGTCGTAAAGTGAGAACCTAAGTGTCAAAATCTAAAGTCTAGGTCATAGGTAAACAAGTCAGTGGAGTTTGTATCAATGACTTATCACACACCTAATCCTAAATCAAACCATCTGAAACATGTCCTATGATGCATCCTTCCTACAATGGACATCAACATCAGAAATCGCCTTAGCTATCTTAAACTGGAAAGATACATAGATAACACTAACTGTTTATCTTTAATCTTTTCTTATGATTTATCTTATTGACCCATTTTGAGGACCTCTCTATGATGTCTTAATGATTTAGAGAGAAAGGAATGGGGCATCAATCATTATCTTTCATTTGTTGTGCTTGTGGGTATTCTTGTAAAATAATCTTGGCGCATACTTGCTTAGTTGTGTGTAGGGAGGTTGTTTGGAGTAGATTGTTGACTATTACATATGCTTTGGTTCTATATATTCTAAACTTCTAAGCTACATTCGAATGAGGTTTCTATATGTCAAGGTGTGAACAAGAACTATCCTATCTATTTGCAGAGTCAAATTCCATTACACTAGATATAACACCATCTTGGTTATCAATACCATGATGCATCATGCCTATGTGATATATCAAAAATAAGGAATGATGGAAAATCCCAATCCCAAATATGAGAAAATCATCCACCTCATCACCATATCTAATAAAGTCTTGATGCATCATGGACTTGTTGGACTTTTGAATCAATCTCAAAATCAATGGTCAAATTCATTCTTCTTATTCTTCTATCTTTACTAACATTTCTATCAGAGTATTGAATTTATGTGATATATCAAAATGTACATGAGGCTACCCATGACTGATGATTGTCTATGCATCATCAAATCTATCTACATCAGACATCTGCACTTTCTAGTCCTCTTTGAGTTAAATTGATTTTGAACCTATATTTTACCTTTGTCAAGAAATCAACCCAAAATTCAAAAATTTTGCTCAATTTCTTGAGGCGCAAGGAACCAACTTATTCCTTCCACTGGGGCAACAGTGGGGCATCCAAAAATAAAAAAATAAAATGTTTTGATCTGAGCATCAATTTAATCCAAAAAAGTGTCAGTCTTTGAACCAACATAACAAGTACCTCACTTCAAAGAGGGGAAAAATGTAGACACTTAAAAATGTCCCGAATGATATACACACTTGAATATGATATATTAACATCGTTTCATCCTAAAATCCATCTTCTTTTCGCTTGTTTAATTAAATAAGCCTAATTATTTAATTAAATGCCTCATTTTCACCTATTAATCTAATTGGGTTAATTCACCCCCTCTCACATTGACATTTCATCTGGTTTAATTAAATAATACAAATTATTTAATTTTAACCCTAAGTCCTCTTATTTAATTAAATAACCTAAACTATTTAATTAAATATCATATTTGCATCCCCTTTTCATTAAATAAATCAATAATTTAATGAATATCCTCACATTCCTCATCTTGCACATTCAAATCTATTTTTAATTAACTAAATTGTTAATTTCCCTCTCATCCACTTGCATAGGGAATATTCCAAAGGAATATTCTCCTATTTTCCTCCAAAAAAAAGGTAATGATTATTCCAAAAAACTTTGAAACAACTTTTTAAAGTTGTTGCAAAGTGTGTTTGTATGCATGATTGTGAGCCCTTGATCTTTTCTTGATCCATGTGATCTTTGATTCTCATCCATTGATGAGAATCCTTGATCCATGTTTCATCCTTCTTTCATTTGTGACCATTGATAGATCAAATCAATCTCATCCATTGCTTTTTCATTTGATCTCCATTAAATCAATTATTTAATAAATATCATATAATTCTCCTAATTTGCATAATTGAAGCTTTGTTTTAAATATCAAATTACTAATTAAATCTAATTCTCACACTTTCAAGGGAATATTCCTCCTTTTCACATTCCTCTAAAAGGAATATTCCCATGGAATATGCCTTCCCCTTTGCATAATTTAATTTGGTTTTAATTAACTAAATATCTAATTTTCCTCACCCATGATAATTTTCTTTGAGAATATTCTCTTTCTTCACTCATTTGAAAAAAACAATATTCCTTCTTACAACAAACTTTCAACAAGACTTCTTGTGCAAGTTTTGAAAGCGTGTTTGTTTGGAAGAATATGAACCCTTGATTCTTTTCTTGATCCATGTGATCATTGATTGTCATCCATTGATGAGAATCCTTGATCCATGTGATCATTTATTCTTATCCATTGATGAGAATCCTTGATCCATGTTTCATCTTTCCTCCAATTTTTTCCTTTGATTAACTTTTTTTAATCTTAACCCTTTATTTCTCATTTTTCCTCCTATAAATAGGTCACTATTTGGAGACAAATGGATTCATCTTTTAAGAGAAAACTTATGTTGTTAAAATCACCTTCACTTGCACTCATATTTAGTACTTATTTAACATCCTTTTAGTTTAATTTACTTGCATATTAGCTTAGTTTCCATTAATGGCTTCCAAGATAACATAAATTATGCATCCATTTAGTATATTGTGTAATTAGGGTTTTAATCTTTTTAGATTAAAATCCATTTAGATTAGCTTTGCATATACCCATATTGATCATCTTATCCTACATCATTTTAAAATAGCTTGCATCATGTCAATTTAGCTTTTAAATCATGTTTTAATACACATCTATTGTCGGTTTGTTGATTCTCTTCATTAGAATCGATCGAAACAAGCTCATTTATCCACAAGATTGGGAAAGGGTCATCATTCCACATTAATGTGAAACCACTCGCCAAATAGGATAAGTTTCAATGGATTAGAATAGGTGTTTTTGAAGCTTTCATGATTTAATATGTTAGTTTTAATGGATTCCTAGTTTAGTTTTTATTGATTGATCTTATTGGACTGATGTTTAGTGGCTTGAATACAATTCGCATCCTCATGGATCAAGTGTAGTCATCCTATACTAAGTCATCGGTCACACTTTCTACCAATATCATCTATGGTGCCATTTTCATCCAAGTCAATTATCTCATTCTAGCTAACTAGGGTATCCCTTGGAACATTTTCTGTGATATTCCCATCCTCATTTGACTCATTTAAATAATTTTAATATTCTTGTGAGGTATTTTGAATGCCTCCTTTATTAATATTTGGTGCAATAATTGATGATGTAGCTCCATCTTGATTTGATGGATTATAAACATTGCCAATTCCAAAGTAAAGACTTTATGGTAACTCTACATTTTAGGCATTTTGATGGCCGCCTAGTCCCTTCACCACCCT
This sequence comes from Sequoia sempervirens, assembly GCA_007258455.2. Classification (NCBI taxonomy): domain Eukaryota; kingdom Viridiplantae; phylum Streptophyta; class Pinopsida; order Cupressales; family Cupressaceae; genus Sequoia; species Sequoia sempervirens. Next base: position 303,052,905 of record VDFB02075321.1, on the reverse strand, counting down.
GATGAGTCTTACCCGTGTTGCACTTGCTGCTCAACATCTTGATCTCTCACTTCAAATAAAAGGTGGAAAAAAATGCCTTCTTGTTTAAGAATGACACAAAATGTAGATCTCATTCCCTATTCAATATCATCTTTAAGATTGAAGCAAGAATGGAAAAGAGATAAAAAATATTATAACACTATAAAGAAATGATCACTTACCATTAGGATTTCATTGACTTGCTATTCGTTAATGCAAGACTTCCTATGTTGTAAGTTTGTAACTTGCCTACGATCAAGGTTCCAAGTCCAACTTCCGAATTGAGAGCTCACAACTTCAGAACTAAACAAAATGTGTAAGAATAACTTAAAGTTTTGATTGTATTTATATCAATCCATATTTGGCGAATTCGGTGGGATTTTTGACGGGTATAATAAAAATTTGGTGAATCCCACGTGATCATACAATGATACATTTAAGTGTTGAGTGAATCAAACATGGACGAAACACTTACATTGTAATTTTCAAGGCGATTATGGCCCTATGATTAGCATGGAGGTGTCATGGTAATTGGTGAAATGTGTCCTCAAACATAATTATTTTTTAATGTTATTGGTGAAATGGGTCCTCATAAGCAAATATTTATAAATTTTAATTGCAAAATGGGTCCTCACGCATAGTGAACATTTAATGATGTTGGTGAAACATGTCTTGATACTCAATGTTGTTTTAATAGTATCAGCAAATATGTAGGTGATTTAATACATGCTTTTGAGATTGTAGGTGAAAACATTAATCGGTCCATTTGAAATGCATAGTTTGTTATGGTGAAAATATTACTTACATATTCCTCATAAAATAAATCGATGGAAAATGGAAATGCATTGGACTAATAATTCATAAAATCTAGGTGATTTGGCCACCCTGTTTGCAAGAAAACTCACTTCATCCAGACTTGCATGGAGATGACCCCCATTTGGTCAAGTTCATCTCAAACATACATCTCGTTCATATACCAATCTTCACAACACCTCTATCTTTCTATGCTTCTATGCAATTATCACATCCAAGTGCATCGTGCAAGAGTCTTCCCACCATCCGCTTATTGTAGAAACTTGATATCCATGTGCACTTTATAAACTGTAGAAAAACCTAGTTTATATGGACTTACTTGCAACATCTTATTTATCTTCTTCGAACTTTATTGGTTCATGCAAGTTGAATGTGTGCAACTATCAAGTACTTTCAAAATCTATGAGGTAAAATACCCATCCAAATGGGATGGAAAAATCCACTGATTATGTCATTATTGACGTCACTAATGAACGTAGGGACCTTCAAATGGGATGATTTCATCATTGTACAAATGTGGGACATTGGACCCCATCGGTTCTTAAATAGTTCACAATCGATTTGAAGTTTTGATGCTCTTGCAAAAAAAGACTTGCATGTAGACAATATGGAAAAGACCTTAGCAACAAGATATGAGAAATTTGGATGAAAAAGCCCACAAGTGCAAATGAGTTCATATTTTCTATAAAATGATAAAGTGGAAAAATCCAAGTCAATCAAATGAAGAACTAGAAAAGTGAATTTCACGTGGGCATTGCAATCCCAACCTATACTTAGTTGATTTTTTCAAGTTTTAAAACTTGTCACAAGAAACCCATGCGAAACTGAACATTTTTTAGAGAAACAAAACCAAATTGCACTAGTAAAGATATGTTCATTCCATTCAGATGGAACGATAAAACCTACATGAGCATAACATTTATCCAATAACAAATTTGAAAAAACTTTAAAAGAAAACTAGACTTTAATTTTTTATGTTCTATCCATTGGTGCTAAGAAAGACCACCCCTAACAAATATATTAGATTGCCATAAACTTGGGTAGACATAGCTTAGGCATAAAAAAAAAACAAAGTTTTGGAGGTCTACACATATGGGCTTTAGAGTTTAGTGCTAAATACAAACTTTTAAAAATTATTTTAAAAGCTCAACATAATGTCAAATAAAAACTCTTTCATTTACTAAAAATATATAAATAGAAAATAGAAAATTCTTATCATGTTAATGTAATTTTAATCTACTGTAAACATTCATAAAAAAGTAATGTCTACATAAAATCTTAGATTTTTAATAAACTTAATTTTACATATTTATTAAAAAATATATTTTTTAGTTTAACATATACATTAAAATTTAAAGTTTACAATATTAAAAAAATATTTTGAATTAGGATAAAATTAAAATGTCTTATTTACTAATTATTTTGAAGACTTTTTATCAATTATATATTAATTACTAAAAATTACATAAAATTACATGACATTTAAGATTGATGATTTTCTCAAATAGAAATACTAAAATTTATTAAAAATATATAAATAAAAAATAGAAAATTCTTATTATGTTAATGTAATTTTTATCTATTGTAAATGTATACACCTAAAAATGGTCGGGATAATCTAATTAATTAAATACAATTTATTTGATTAATTAACCCTTCTATTTTCATCTACTTATAAATAAATAGAAATATTTATTTATATAGTTCACATTTAATTTTTCTATCTTTATCATATTATTTCATCTTAATTAAATAAACAAGTTTCATACTTTATTTTATTTCATTATTATTATCAAATTCTTCTATAATTATATATTTATTCTATCTTAATCACATCATTCTATTTTAATTAAATAAACAAGTTTCATACTTTGTTTTATTTAATTACCACATTTCTTCCATGTTTGATTAATAAACAAATTTCTATAGTTTGTTTTATTAAATTAAATATCCCCTTTTACTAAAATTGAATAAATCCAAATATTCAAATAAAAGAATATTTTTATAGCTATTTCCTCTTTTCACTCATCATATCCACCAACAAAATTAGATATTTTATATCTAATTAATTCAACTTAGCCTTCACGAACAAATTTGAGACAAATTACATGCAAACTTCTTCATTTTCTTCCATTGATTCTTCCTATCCTCTGGCTGAATGTTTTTGTGGGGATGAACAATCTCTATAATCTTCTTAGGCTTCTTCATCTTTCATCATTTAATCCTTCAAATCAAATCCAGACCTTTACTTGTTGCCACATCACAAATATGCTCCCAAAAATCTATAAATACAACTTTCCATAGGAAATGGATCCCAACTTTGTGCAATCTTACTCTGCAGAAGTAGCATTAGAACAATTTAAGCATTTGAGCATTCAAGAAATTAAGTAATAGTAATAGAAAATCATTTTAGAATAGAAATCATAATCATGGCTTTTCATTTAGTTGCATCTTAGTTTACAGTAGTTTGTTTGATCATTTTCATGTCAATTTCATCTACAACATCATCACCATATCATTTAGCAATCATCATATAGGATTAGTTTCCTGCATTTGACAATATCTCATTCTCTAGATTGTCATTTTAATAGTCATAGTGCTTAACAATCTGAGAACCACAGTGATTTAATAAATCTTTGGAGATAGAGAACAATATGACACTTTTAAGAGATTTACTGCTTTAATTAAATTCATTGTTTGTTTAAATCTCTTGATATAATGACTTATTAGGTGTGTTTGTTATTCATTACACATATTTTACTCACACATAAATTAGCACCCATCATGGGGCCATAAAACCCTATTTTTAACATATTTTTCTGAAAAGTGTGCTAGCAGGTTTCTGACATGTTTTGTTTTAGCACGATCAAGAGTTTTTACGTCACATACGACAAATATTTTAGCACATCTAAGTATTGTTACGGTGCATCCGATAGATATTTTAGCGCATACAACCACTGTTACGACACATCCAGTATTATATTTCACCATAGTCAAGGGGTTTCTTTCAACGCATTGACCCTTTATTTTAGTGCATTCTTCATTTTTATAGTGCATATACAACTGTTACTTTAGCACATTCAAATATTGTTTTAGCGCATATAATAACTGTTATGGAACATTTGACTATTTTTTGTAGAATTTTAAAAAAAATTTAGAATTAATCCCTGTTTTCTTTATTGTAGGTACAAAATACGGTTATCAAAGACAATTGTTGGAAACACTTATGCCGGTCAAAGACAAAAATTTACAAATTACTAATGGTGTTTGCAGGGATTTAATTTTATTATTGCTTTTCCTTTGGTTAAGATAGTGCATCTAGCTTAATTAAAGAAATAGTTTGAACCCCATTTCCACTATGTTTCGAAAGCAATAGGCTTATGCTCTCCCCTTAACTGGGTGATCAGAATGCTAGACTTGTTATCCTACTTTATTAACACCTTTAGAAGGCCTATCGTAGTGGGAAAAAGTACTCACCCTATGGGAACAACCTAAGTGGGAACAACTAAAGCCAAGTTTTCCAACCCACTCTAATCAAAAGTGAATCTGGGGAAACCCACATTCAACGACAATGTGCAAGATAACCATCCCCAAAACCTTTGTTCTAAAGGTTGGGAGGTCTCCCGAGGGAGTTTATCTGTGTCGCGCCGAATGGAAACCCTTTCAATGAACTTTAGTGTAGAATCCAACTATGTCAATTTTTGAACACTTTTTATATCACAGTGCAAGGGGAGGGAAGAATCTACCCCCAAGACACTCACCATATAACTATCAGAGACCCTAGCCAAAAGTGTACGATTCAACTTTAGTTAAGACTAAGGAAAGGAAAAAACACAGACGCCCTCTAGGGGGTGACAAGGTTGTGTGAGCTGACATAGTTGCAAGTTGTGGGTTGTGACATTCTTAGTGACCCTTGAGATTAGAAGAGTATTTGAAATGTATTTTCTTGTGTTAAACCCGTGGAAATTGAAAGAATTAGACTTGATTCTAGAATACACGCTCTTTGTTTAATACGTAGTTTTGAAACCAATGTTTACAAACTTTCTATTGTGTGTGTAAAGTCATTTATGAAGGTATCATCTAATTAGATCATCAAATTCCAAGATTTATAGGAAAAATACCCCTCCAAAATTTTCATTGGTTAGAAAATTACACCCTAGAATCAATTTTTTACTGGGAAAAAGTAGAACAAACAGAAAAAACTGTGACCACTTCCAGATTAGCACAACCAACCTCTGTTTTGGCGCATCTACCTAGTCTATTAGTGCATCTGCCTTATTTAAACAACACATTTAAACTTTGTTTTAGCTCAACTATCATGTTTTGCAACGCATCTATACAGTTTGTCAGTGCATTTACCTAGCATTTTAGTGCAACCAACTTCTATTTCAACGCATATACCCAGTCTTTCAGTGCATTTACCTAGTCTATCGGTGCATACACCCTATTTTACAACACGTATACCCAAATTTTTAGCGCATTTAGTCAGTTTACCAACACATTCACATTCTTTTTTAGTGTATCTGAGATATGTTATAGCGCATCCACATAATAAAAAACTAGAGAGCTATTTTTACCTCCTCTCAAACAGTTGACATCATAATTCAAATATTTATTAGAACAAAAACATTTTCTTAGTCAAACCAGTGTCTTAAACTTGGGAAAATAGGACCTTACAAGCCAAACTCTTACAAATTAAACCAAGATCTTACACTTTTAAAGTGCCTTATCATCAAACACAATTCTTGATTATTAAGTTAAGTTTCATTAACATGATCACTCATCCTACAATCACAAAACGAAACGGTATAAAAAAGAGAAAAATATAACTTACTCTCATCAATAGAATTTATCATTCTATTTGACTTAGTTATTATCTTTGGCACTACTCCACAAAAAGATCAAAGTTTAGTGAACACCCTAACACTTGTATGCCCATTTTAACAAGATTACAAAGATAAAACCTCATAGAAAAATAGATTGAATCTCTAAATATCATGGCTGAAGAAAATCCATTTCATAGATTCTATCTATCCGAACCTAAGGAAATCATTGAAGAGGACATTCAAACTGCACAACAAGATCCTAACTTCCACCAATTCATTGAATTTTTTTTTGAAAAGGATGGAGAAAAATACTTTTTAATGCTAGTTAAACTAGGTGCAAAAATTCCAAAGGACTTTGATGTTAATCGACTAAAAGAAGCACCTATAGGGGCTGAAAACTGAACCAAAAAACACAGATCAAGTGATTGCCCTAACACATCAAATACAAAACTTGCAACAAATTCAAGATATGCAAAAAGGGACCGCAAGAAGGTACTCATTACAGGACATTTGTCCCTATCCTTTTGACCCAAGTGTGGACATGATACCATTTCCTAGACATTGCGAATTCCCAAAATACAACAAATAAAATGGCAAAATTGATCCAATAGATCATGTGAGGGAATTTAGAACCATGAGTTTAGAATTTGCACAAGAGGAGACTTATTTGATGAGGTTGTTTCCAAGAAGCTTAGGAGGTCAATGTATGGAATGGTTCTCTAAACTACAACTAGGAATTCAACCTTTTGAGGAACTAGTCAACAAGTTTATCTCACAATACTCATATAATATCCAACATGAGATAACAATAAAGGATCTACAAAACAAAAGAAAGGTGAAACATTCCTCTCATTTCTACAATGATGGCGAAGGTTGTTTGCTAGGTATCCTCATTCCATACTTGAAGAGGAAAAGATGGAACTATTCATTGACAACTTAACTGATGAGATGAGCTATAGGCTTGAACTACAATGCCCACCTACATTTGAGAAAGTGATTGAAAATGGGCTCAAGATCGAAGAAGCCTTGGTCAAGAGAGGGGTGATAAAAATATACAATGAAGGATCAAATAATAAAAACTCCTCAAATCACTATAATAACAATGATAAACCAAAGTATTAAACCACACATCTCCTAGCTTAGAGTGGTTGTACTCTTCCAAGTTTGCATGAATGTATATCCTGACATCTTCTATGTGAAACACACCATACAAGGATGGTGGAGAAATGGTTGAGTGGAAAAGGTAGGTGAAGTTTTTTGAAATCTGATGGTTGTGCGGGGGAGGACGAGGTAGACTCAGAGGATGGGGATGATGCAGATGGTTTCCCTAGTTCGCGTGTATCTCTCCTTCACTATGCAAACTATTTGTTGGCTACTGGGCATGCGACATTGGAGGATGAGGCTATTTGGTGTGCTCAAATTGGACCAACAAGGTTTTATGGTGTTGCTCTGGGCGTTGTTGGCTTGTGCTTAGTTGGGGTTGTTTATTGCTTGCAATGTCGTTCGTTGCTTGGTCCTTTGGAGGTGCTCTCTTGCTTTTTGCGCTTGGAGGAGGATTTTTTTTGGACAGAGCCTCTATTTGGAAGCCCTCTTCTTGGCTCCTCTTGGCCTTTGGAGTGGTGGTTTCTTCAGGTTTCTCTTTGGAGTTCTCCCATATTGGGGTTGTTTTTGTTGGCCAGTTTTTGGTTTCCAAATGGTAGCTGGGTTTTCATGCATATTTATTTGGTTTGGAACCTATTATGGGTCTTTAGCCCTTGTTGTGGCACTACTAAATTTGACACCATTTTTTGAAAAAAATTTTCGTCACTATTTTTTTGTCGAAAGGCCGACGACGAATTAAACGTCAAAATAATGGCACAGATTTTTCGGTCATTGGCATCATAAAATGACTCGGATATTTGTCAGAATATCAATGAAAAATTTGTATATCCACCAACAAATTACATGAGAAGTTCATCACCATTTCGAGGAAATGGGCAAGGAGTAGTGTCGAAACAACACCAAAAGTTCATTTCAATTTCAATAAAATGGGAAAGGAGTAGCGTCGAAACAACACTAGAAGTTCGTCGCCATTTCGACGAAATGGGCAAGGAGTAGCATCGAAACAACACCATAAGTCCATCACCATTTCCACAAAATGGGCAAGGAGTAGCGTCGAAACAACACTAGAAGTTTGTTGCCATTTTGACGAAATGGGCAAGGAGTAGCGTCGAAACAACACCAGAAGTTTGTTGCCATTTTGACGAAATGGACAAGGAGTAGCGTCATAACAACACCAGAAGTTCATCGAAATTGCGACAAAATGGGCAAGGAGTAGCGTCGAAACAACAACAAAATTTTGTCGAAATTGCGACGAAATGGGCAAGGAGTAGCGTCGAAACAACAACAAAGGTTCATCGAAATTGTGACAAAATGGGCAAGGAGTAGCATCAAAACAACAACAAAAGTTTGTCAAAATTGCGATGAAATGGGCAAGGAGTTATGACGAAGCATTTGTTCAGCTATAGCAACTTTGTCGGACCTTTTCGGTGATTCGTCGATGGTTTTCATCGAAATTGCGAAGAAAGAATGCAATTTTTTTTTAAAAAATATTCGTTGAAATGTACCATCGTAGAGACTGATGACTGATCATACATACAGACTACAAGATACATAGATGCATAGAAAAAGAATTACACTTGAGATGACTGATCATACATACAGACTACAAGATGCATAGAAAAAGCATTACACTTGAGAACAACCAATGGCTAACAAGGGAAGGAATTAAGAAACGTCTGGATTGAAGAGAAAATGTGTAGGGAAAATGCTGAGCAGTGTCAAGAGAACAAAGCTTGTAGAACATAGTCTTGACCTAATCAAGCTCTTGAACAACTTAAACAAAATCAAAATACTAACACATACATGAGACATGTAATGAACTTCCAATATCTCTTATCTTTTTCATTAATGCAAAGGTAGGTAAAGGAGAAATAATTATAATTGTAACACTATTCATAGTCCAATAAATTATGTTCGTCATTTGTGTTCAATGGACCTTAGTTTTATCATTATACTGCCCATCTAATACCATATTTTAATGTAGGGTTCAACTATCTCAGATCTAAAGAAGCACCTTCAATTAACCATTTAAAGTACTATAAAATAAGGTAAGACTTTTACTTGAGAAAGATTGGGTACACTTGTAGGATTAAAGTTCTCGCAATTATTAGGATTTATTGGCACACAGACACAACTTGCAACATATGAAGTAATGGATGACTACAAGTTAGTGAAATGGTCCTTAATATGTGAGTGGTTTGCAAATTGAATGGTAGAAAATAAGGTTACAAATAGATCTACATGAAAAATTATGAGGACAATCTACTGTAATCATCAAAATAGATGAAAAGTGCAAAGGAAAGAGCCGAGCTACATCTTTAGAGCCTAAAAATAACACATGCAAGAAACATAAATAAAAGAACAAACCAGTTTTTGGATGAATACAAAATGGTGCTTTCAACAAGTGATTCATATGCTTTCACACCTGACACAGGACATTAAGAAGATTTTAGTCTTCCTCTGTGAAATTAACTACTTACAGAATAAACCCAGAAACCAATATTATATACCTCCACGTCTAGCCAAGGGTAGGTATAAGAGAAAACAATTTCTTCAATGCAATGCCAAAAAATATGAATGTGTGTGTAGGTTTGTATTACTCAAAATATCATTTCACTGCCTAAGGAAAAATACCAAAGTGATGTTTTAAATTTTAATCTTCACATAGGCTCCCTTATTGCTACACATGCATATACAAGAATTATTCAAGCTCTAAACTATTCAAATATTAAGAATTTAATTAGCTATAAGATGGAAAGTTGTTGTTTAGACATAATCCATCATCTTTTACATATCTTTATTCACTCCTAGCGCTTCAGATAAATTTGTGTAAATGAGACAGAAATGTGAATCTTTATGACAAAGAAAATTATTAAAGGAGGGGGGAGAGAGCAAAGGGTATGGGGCAAGAGAATGCTTGAATGTATAGAAAATTATAACATTTTGATCATTATAACAATGAAACGAATCTTAAGTTTGAAGCATTAATATCATTTACAACATTTATGATCAAGAATGAATGTAAGTAGAGAAAATTTTGCATACCTGTAAATGGTACAAAATTTAATGGTTAAGTCGAAGCCTCCCATCAACAACAAGATCCAAATATCCATGTATCTATCTCAATCGAGCCTCTAAACCCTTCAGAGCTGTCAATTTTTTCACTAACATGCTATGCACAAAAGTCAAATTTTAGAGTTATGTCACCACTAAAAATAGAAGAAATAGAGCTTTGAAACCAAATCCACACACAACACAATGTGGTATTCATACAAAGCCATAGAAACAAACTAAACTCAGAACATTGGAATGGAAACAATTTCAAATTATGATGCAGAGCATGGATTCAGGGTATAAAGAATCATTTTTCTACCACCATAGTGAAAAGTTAGCACTTTATTTCATCTTTGCATATTGGTTTGATGCTTCAAACGATGCATTTCTTATATTGAAAAGTGCATTACCTTATTGAGCTTCTCTTTGTTTCGAGAATAGTTTAATATTCTCTACTTAACCCGAGGCCAACCACGTGATGGTGGAAGCTCATTTGGCCCCTCCCCCCTCACATCACTCTCAATTCCCCATATCCAATCATATAAAATTAATCATTCATTCATCAATTAATAACATATAGCATTCATTAATTAGCATATTCACATTCATTCATTAACATATAATATTCATTCTTTCAGTTTTTACATATTATCAAAAATATGGTTGTTGTGATATGATTACAATCACTTTTTTTTTGTTTCTTTTTTAAAGCTACAAAAATCTGAAGTGGAGTATCATTTTCTAAATCAATATTTGTCCTCCCTTTAGTTGTTTTGCCCTCTGCTTGTAATCTTAATGTACCCCTAGTCGTCTACTCATGACATGAACACCACTGCAAGGGGGGGTTTGTTGCAATAAGAAAGAAATGTTAAACTGATATGTTTTATTATTATTGTTACAAGTATTTCATTAATTAAAAGAACATTAAAGTGGTTCTCTTTACCTAATGGGTCCACATCATGTTCCTGAATTTTTTTTATAGACTCATGCTCAACATGTTGAACACCCTCTAAATCCCGATCTGTAGTTGAAACATGAAAGGTTACATTAATTAATACAACAATTAAAATTAAATATGTTTAAGATTACATGAGAGTGGTCCTTTTTACCTGATGGGGCCACATCATGTTCCTGATCTTCTCTAGCTTGATCATGCTCAACATGTTGATCATGCTCTACATGCTCTAAAGTTGAAACACGAAAGGTTACATTAATTAATACACCAATTACAATTAAATATGTTTAAAATAACTTTAGAGTGGTCCTCTTTAACTGATGGGGCCACATCATATTTTTGATCTTCTCTAGCCTGATCATGCTTAACATGTTGATCATGCTCTACATGCTCTAAAGTAGGATGCACACCATGACCTTCATCTGCAGGTTGTGCTCCACCCTCACTAGGCTGCATTCCAATGTCATGTGCAGTATTATCATTGCTTGAATGTTTAAAACAAATAGGCATGTAATTACTTTATGGTGGAAATTAATATTGAATAGATTGCACAAGTATTCAATTTTAAATAAACTTTATTGAGTTTATTTACCTACGTGTCGGATGTAGTGGAAGGTTGTGTTTTCCTAGTCAAGACTCTTAGGCGTTCAACCATGGCTCCATAGCCTTGCTGGAAGGCAATCTTCAGGTCATCTTCTGTGGGAACTTTGTTGAATTCAGAGCCCTAAATTTTTGCATAAGATCATGAATTTTGCTTCTATGGTGTGATAAAACCAATTTTTTTTCAATTTATTCTTTGGATACTATATTTCATTTATTGATACTTACAATTCGTGTGGCTAATTTCATATAATCAATGGAGCCAATTTTGTGTTGCTTGTGTTTTTCTAGTCTTGCCTTTATTTCCTTCGATGTGTCAGGAAACTTATGAAAAGTTTGAAATATGGTAGATTATGTAAAAAGAAAGAGTAAGCAGTATATAATTACATTGTTGATAGTATCACATACCTTCCTTGGCCTAGTGGTGTCTTTCCTTTTTTCTTTTCAGCCTTCTCCTTTCCATCTGACACTAGGTCCTTCCACTTCCTCTTCAGAATCATGGGGGGACACTCGTACTTTTTGTTCTTCTCTAAATGTGACCTATATTGGTCCCTCGCATACTTTAGATAGGTACCAGCTTTCTTAAGGACCTTGGTTTGGTTGAATGTTGTATCACCAAACAACACAACTAAACGATTAATGAGCTCATCTTTTAAATCTTGGTTTTGGGCATTCCACCATGTACGTATGGTGGGCCCGAAGAGTTCCAATGTAATATCACTTGGATGCTTATAAAAAATATCATTTCCTACAAAATGATCATGGGATCAATAGTCTAAAAAGATCGATCAATAAGTAAATTTCAATTGGATTATATATAATAATAATTAAAACATTTTAAAGTACTTGAGACCTTCTCTATCTTTATGGGAACAAAATCCTCGGTCACCACAAGTGTGACTGGAAATGTTCCCATACTAGTAATACATGAAGATCCAGGAAATGCTGCTAAAACATCACCGGTATTAGTGGCCTCTGCATCCCCAGGTACATGTCCTGACGCATGTTCTGGCATGTGTTCGCTGCCAGAGGGTGCATTATGTGTTGTCGACACTTTAGACGACAATATAGGAACGGATAATGGGGTCAGATGATGTGATGTATCTATAGGAAGATCAGGATGGACACTTGCAGTACCCTGATCATGGCCAAGAACATCATGAGGAGGAAAATAACCCTATAAAAATAACACATATTTTAGTTCATGACATAAAAGAGTACAAAATATAAAACTATGAATGAACTTATGTTATAATTAAAGACCTCATGACAGCTTACTTGCAAGTTTTGTAATCTCTACGTCAATATTTTAACCCTCTCTTATCTCATCTGTTTGAGGCACTATGAACATCAACTTAACCATTTCTTCATTGCATTTTTTTGGATCTTCTTTATCGTATTGAGAGGGTTTGCTGAATAAGCGATGTCATCATCACAAAATATTGACTGTACCTCACTATGGATGCTCTAGTCTACTGCTGGTGCCTTTCCCTGATCAGTTGACTGCAACAAGATTATTAAAAATATTATCGAAATTAATCCAAAAAACTTATGAAAAAAACATAATAATAAAACATTTTGCTCGTATCTAATTTGTACAATTACAATGAGGTAAACCTGTCGGATAGAAGCGCTTGAAGATACATTGCAATTTGTGCTTTGGGCCAGAGCCTTCTCCATATGATCAATGTCCCCTTGTGACAAAAAATAAATATAGAAAAACATTACCAAAATGAAACCAATAGAATTACGAAAAAAAATATAAGAATAAAATGGTATATTAGAGTCATTAATTGGAGGTTGGGTAAAATGGTACATAGTACATACCACCCCCATAGTAACTGTGTTTGTAACTAAGCGATTCAAATTATAATCGATTAGTAACTCTTCCCCTGCAGTTATTGATTTTATCGCACATACGAATACAGGGTTTCCCTCACGTGCCTCGAATATGCAATTGGGTTGCTTATTTGTTGACCCAGGTCGTGTACTATTTATAAACCATGCAATATTCCTTGATGCTTTTGGCCTTCCCTCAATGTACATAGCCATTCCTTTATTTTGATCCTTATCTTTTATTTGTATATAATTTTCTGACAGTGCATACCTACGCATACTTTGTGTATATCGAACCAGTTGCATCCAATCTTTGTAACTATAACAAGGTCCAACATACTCCATGAATTCAATTACTTTGTTTTAATAGACCTTTATGCCATCCATGCAAAATAGGCCCAAACCATGTAATGACGATGGTGCTATGTGATATATCCTCTCGTTGACACAAAAAATAGTGTTTATTGGAGGAAGTTCCTTGGGTACCCATTGTTTCCGTAGATGTTTGTACCTCAAGGGAACCTCGATGTCGCCTATGCTCTCATAATCATAAGAACATGACCCCCCTTCAGCAAGAAAAAATTCCATGCATTTATGGAATTTTATTCTAATATTTTGACCTCTAGTTGATCTCCCTCTTTTAGATATACTACATGTCTCGCTTTCCTCTTCTCTTCTTGAATTTCCCTCGCTCGAGGAAGACAAATCTGACAAATACCTATTTGGTGGTACCTGCACTCATAAGGATGTTGGGTGAAGTTCTTTCATGGTGATGTGATCCCAAGGTGACATTATGATTAATCTATTATTTCATCGCTAGAATTTCACAGGTTATAAGGTAATCAAGTCTTGATAGATTGCAAGCTATTGTTACTATCGTCCAAATGTGTCCATCACAAATCAAATCTACTTAATGTTTTAACTCCCAAACTTTGTAACAAGTGTTAAATGTGACTATGGTCCACCAATTACACAACCAAGGCCTCAAATGTATTCTCTAATTGTAATCAAAGGACTTTTTCTCTTCATTCAAGTAAATAAACTTGAAGGGAAAACACCACCAAGTGGTTTATTGGACACCTACATGACTAAAAATAGCAACAAATTTACATTTCATTCTTCATATGTCTAAGTGGTTAACGAGGAGGGAGTGTGTACTAGGCCTGTTGTTCCTCATCATAGTTTATGCTTTGGAATAATTTTTTTAAGTCATATTAAATCTTCACGAATTGCTAGAGACTTCTTTGGTATGTTTTGCTGTGGATGATTGATGAAAGAGCCCAAAGACTAGCACTTCCATGGTATCCGGTGTACACATAGTAGTGGTCTCTTTATACCTACACATGATTTAAAGAACTTAGCTAGGAATTATTCATTTAACCTAAGGTTTTTTCATAATGCCATCATTGGAAAAGGATGATCAAATTCTTCTATTATGAAGAATTGGTCTATGTGCCTCTAGTAATCACTATAAATGTTTGTAAGGATAAATGACTAATTGCATCAAGTAGGAGAGAATCAACTTTGAGTTCTTCAAAGATTAAATTCCTCTATTCATAATTTTTAAGGGTTGTGTGTGGAGGAGGTTATCACTACCAAGAAGGCAAGGTGTGAGACCTTCCTTGTATTCTTTTATAATTTCATTATTCTTATTTATTTTACACTTACATTTACAAATACATATACATATGCATTTACTATTTTCATTTATTTCTCATGTAGTTTAATAATTTGATTGATTTCATATTATATGTGTTGAAGACTTTAGAATTTCAATTACATTAATTTATGGATATCTTGTATCTATAACACTACAAAACCATATACTCTTTGCATTTACACTTGCATTTAAAAATACACATTTATATACATAGATTTCTTTAATGATATGTTGCATTTATTGTTCTAGGAGAGCACATCCGAAGAATTGCATTTACATTTACATTTAAAAATACACATACATACATACATACATACATACATACATATATACATATATGTGTGTGTGTGTGTGTGTGTGTGTGTGTGTGTGCGCGCATGTGTGTGTGTGTATGTATATCATTTATATTCAATGTTCAGAAACAACCCATTAGGTCTACAAATGGATAAAAATTCATAAAATCAGATCTCACATACATGTTTTGTTGAAATCTAGGCTTGAATTTCTCATTTCACATGCTTTTCTTCAGAAAACTCTTGAGGATAGCAGCTATACCTTCTTTATTTCTCATCCTACGCCATATTCATGCATCCTAAAATTACAATAGTATCCATGGGACCTCTTACAAAAACTACAGTAATCACAAAAAGTGTAAGAGCCCCTTTATATCATGTTTAGACTACAAAACCCTCAAAAATAGGGTAATCGGGCTGTATGCAAAGAAATGAAGCTTTCTAACTCAAATCAATGCCTTAAGCCCTCAAATCCGATTCAAATAAAAGCTAACACATATCTTCACAACTTGGAATTGATTTCACATCAAAATATGGCTGCATGTGACCGTACAATGCTGCATAATAGGAAAAATACACAAATTTTGAAGAAAAACATAGATTTTCGCATGTCAAGAGCTTGCATTTTAAATCATCAACCATCGACAACCATTACAATGATCACTTTATGCCTTTTAAAGGCCTTTACATGTCAACCACTGAAAAACCACCTCTACAATTGACTTTTTCATCTTTTATGATCACATGAAACATAAAACACACTAATTTCAAGGTTGTTAACATCACTATTGAAATATTTTAATTTTTTGACCTTTCAAACATTAAAAAGTACATCATTAATTAATTATGTAATGGCATAAAATTAAAAACATCATGAATTAATTATGTAACCACATAACTCAAATATAATTCTATCAGAAATTAATATCAAATAGATAATATAATCGCATAACTTATACATTTCAATGTCATTGATCTTCTTCTCCATCCAACTCTTTGTCTGTATCATCCGATCCGTGACTACATTATAAGGATTGGTCATATCATCATCATCATCAATGATATTAGTTTCAATAATTTCATCATCCAATGGATATCATCTTCATGAACATTAACTCCTACATCATCATGATCTAGTTCCTCGTCTTCGACATCTTCGTTAGGGACATTATCAACTAACTGTTGATCCTGATCATCATCTACATCATCTTCTAGTTCTTCAGTATCTTTTTCTTCCACCACATTATACTTTATCAGCCTTCCTCTTGGTTCATGTCTAACAACAAATGACCAACCCGGTTTACCTGGAACCACTGAGTAAAATACCTGCTCACATTGGCTTGGAAGAACATAGGGCTCATTTCCAGCTCGCTTGATCAACCTTGTATTAACCATGGTAAATCCATTATCATGTTCTATAAAAATTCTCTCAGGATCATTTTCATTCAATCGTAGCCTGTACCATAGGATGACGAACATAATTAATTTGAAGGACTTAAAGTCACACTCAAGTATATCATCCAAAATCGCATAGTATCGATTTTATGAGACTTTTGGATATATGTCGCTTCTAGATGAAACATTAGTCACTTGAAAGACTGCAGTTATACCAGAATCACAAGTTTTCTTCATGTCATCCAACATTTTGATTCGAAATTTGTGACCATTGCACCACATAGCCTTGTGGTGTTTCACTTGCAATATGTCAAACATGTAAAAATTATTGCAATATCGTTAGTTGATAAACATATTTATTCTTGGCCGAATGTATGCAAAGAAAATAATCTCAACATATATATATACATCAATATAATTGAAAATAATTAAATAATACGGGTAATTAATACATTTATACGTACCTATTTATCTCTTAAACCATATGCTAAATCAATTTACCTTTGTGTAACATTGAAATCTCTATTACAATGAGCTTCTTTAACCAATGAAGCCACACCTTCCCATGTTAATGCACGGCCATATTGTTGATATCGTTCAATCCATACCGTCATCCAATCAAGATTGTTGGTGATGTACAAATATAGTGCATCCCACTCTTGACCAACTATATAAAAAAAATAAAATTCACAAACGACGTATAATTAGTTAAATACCACAGTATACGACCTTAATTTTTAATTGATGTATATTGAAGATTAAAAATTAAATAACTACAATATACATAAAAACCATATGTAAAATGTATTCCAATTAATCTACATGACCATCTTATAATTACCTCTCACTTTCCTCAATCTACCTTTCCCCATCAGGTACTCCCCTTCGAATTTGTCAATGGAGTTGGGATCCCAAATGCGATCTACATGGATCTTTGCTGCAAACTTAGGAAGATATTCACTAATGTATACCATGGTCTGGTATACCATATATTCCTCCACTATAGAACCCTCAAGATGTGCTCTTTGTCTAACCAAAGCCTTCAAAAATTTCAAATGCCTCTCAACTATCCACATTGACCTTGTGCGTACAGGTCCACACAATTCAATCTCCTCAACTTGGTGTAGGAGGTAGTGTTCTTGTGCATTGAAAAATGTTGAAGGTGACACTTTTGCATTTCACACATTAGACGAGGAATTTTTTTCTTCTTATAATTTATATCTTCTTTATGGATTTCTTTAGATGACAGCCATCTACAAGTGATTCAAGGCACAAATATATTAACGAGATTTAACAAAAATATATAGTATATTACATAACAAGTAAAAAAAATGGAAATTATAAGATGTATACAACTAATTGAACAAGTATCACTACTTACCTCATGTATTTTCTAAGATCATATATAACTTGCTTGACACTATTGTCAAAGTTGTCTGGGAGATATAGAGGTAGAACATATTGCAACAATTATAAAATGATCTTTTCATTATTTTTCCAAAAGTAGTAAACACAATACACTGAAAAGTACATGCATTATACAAGTGTATATAATATACCAGAATAATTACCTTAATGAAGGTATGCCAATCATGCATTTTCATCCTTGACCAAAATTCACCTTTCTTTGTTATTATATTGTTTATGTTCATAGCAAATCCTATGGGAAATCAATTTTTTTGTATGACTTCTTTTATAGCATTGATTTGCTGCTCTATTAATAACCAAGGAAGGGAACTTATATTAATTTGGTCTCCATCGCTATTTAATTGAATGACATTTTTTATTGCATGATTGGCTTCCTGAATGTCAGTACAAATTTTGACAATTTTATTTTTGTTATGCCTTCCATGCAATATTTTCCATAATGTTTCTGTTATATTCTTTCTAGTATGCATTGTATCAAACAAATGCACAATTTGTAGTTGCTCATAGTAGGGCAACCTACTAAATTGTCTAGGATAACTTTTCAGTCCTTGTGGAAGCCAACCATTAATGCCTTGACGACCTTCATGAAGCATATAAGTTAAACAAATTAATAACAACAATCATTGTCAATTACAACATGAGTAAACACAACACAATATAAAAATATAAATTCAAAACATATCATATATGATAAATAAACAATTTGATTCAATGTATAACCTTGACGATTAATTCTATTATATTCCAACTTCCATAGACGAGGTGTCATTCTTCGTGGTTTTGATGTAGTCTCCTCTTTCCCATTGAAAATATATTTTTCAGTATTTCGATACTTATGATTTCTATGGAGGAAGTGCCTATACTCATCAAACACCTGCTTTCCTAAATTTGTTGAATGGCGAGATTTCATCTTGGGACCAAAAATTGGACATGCAAATTTTCCCTTTGTTTGAAGACCTGCAAGATCATATATAATTAGATTAAATATGTCATTTTTTATAATTATATATAATGAATAAATTATTTTAAAAACATGCATGATATCTACTTCATCAAATTAAATATTGTTAAAGTGCAGTCGAACATTATAACATACCACAAAAATGTGTTAGCCTTGGGGCATCATGAATTGTCCATACAAGCATTACATGGAATTAAAATTGTCTTTGTCCTATTCGTTTAGAGACATCATACATAGTGACACCATTCCATAACTTTAGTAACTCGTCGATAAGAGGCTCGATATATACATTCATATCTTTAACTTGGTACTTACCTAGTTGAATGAACATAAACATTACATAATTATTATAACCATTTTGCTGCAACATATATAAATACCGTACATGACTAGTAACGAAAAAATATGTCATTATGCAACGCTACATGCAAAATGAGATATTATGTTAAAGAAAATTGATGTAAAACAACACTGAACAATCATCGACAAATATTATGTGCTCCTCTTTATCGGGACATCCATGGATGAATGTTATTGTTGATAACAAAAACAGCCACCGAAAATAAATCTCAAATGGATTGACACCCGCCCATTCCCAATGAAAAAGCCTGAGATTGCGAGGTTTCTTCTTTAAAGTGTGGCCATTTTTCCTCCATGTCCCCAACAGTAACCATCCGGTGCATCTTCCTCTAAGAATGTCATCTCCACTTCTATTTCATGCATGGTAACTATAAATTGTGCTTACGCGACCTAAATAATTGCTGCATACGTGGAATAATGGGAATATAACGAAGAACCTTGCGAGACACCTTTTTTGTTAGTTGATCTATTCGATATCTATTGATATGAAATTTTGGGCATTCTATTGCAAATTCATGTTGTTTATGATATATAATATGATCATTGGGATATGCATCTATTGCTTGATACTCCATTCCAATATCTTTCATAATGCCAAATAAATATCGGTATGAGAGAGGTAAAAATATTTGATAGTGGTAACAAAAAATCACCAATCAATCTACAAAAAAAAAAAATTTGTTCATATAAAGAATAGTAATGGTACATATTTCATCCTTTATTTACTAGTGATGAAAACCAACACCACCAAAATAGATGGAAAAAATGACATATATGACATACCTTAACATCCGTGATTGCTATGTTTGGATAAAACCATTCATAACCTTCAAGTTCAATAGCAACAATACAACAGAGAGAAGAGTTGTTTCAGAGCCTTCATAAAGGGGCTCGTATGCCTTCTCAAGTATAGGTAAATCATGAACATCATCAAAGCCATCTTGATCATCATGATCAGCTCTACCACTAAATGTGTCATGGATCAATGTATTCGTACCATCATCTTCAACTGTGTTTTCTAGCGCATGATCATCTTCTTCCATAGGATCATTAACTTCATCTTCGATATTCACAGCTCCATGTTCATCCGCTTGCAAAACCACATTCTTCGGGCCATGATAATCCATATCATCTTCCCTAGGGCACCCCACCTTTATAATAATGATAGACACAAATAAACCATGATCATGATCAAGTAAATATATATATATATATATATATATATATAAAATGTTAAAACGATATACAAATTTACAAATTCAATCAATATAAACACATATAATGAACAACTTACCAATGGACGATAATCATGCCCCCTTCAACATGACCATGTTGCCTACAATGTTTCTCAGCTATTGTGATTAAAGTCATCTCGTCTTTAAGCCCTTGCAATTATTGCAAGGACAATAACATTTCCCATCACCCTTTCTTTTCAATCTAGCCGACAATCTATCAAGTGTCTCTTCATTTTGTTCTAGACTAATATTATCTAGCATGATTCTTCTTTACCAAGCTTGACTATTTAGATCTTCAAAAAATATCAAACTCACACTCCAATAATTTTTATTCATAGACAGGTAACATAATCTAATAATTTTGATATTTTACACCAAAAAAATTTGGCATGCAACTACCCCTGCAAAAGAGAAGATAGTTTGAAGTTAATGACCCCCAAAAACACTTTGAAATGTTAATTCCAAAACTTATTAAATTCTGATTTTACTATGATTTCCAACCATTAAGACTCCTAAAATCAGAATATTGAACTTGATCGCAAACTTCCTACAATGATGGAGGTAGCGAGCTAGTAAGAACAAGTGACCCATTCCTAAGGAGCAACAAGTCATAATCATCATTGCTAATGTCAATACAGATTTATCCTTTTAGTTAAAGATACAATGTGTCACTTCTTATGATGAGCTTATCCCTAGGGCCCTCAACTTTGAGAGAGCCCTAATAAAAACCAACAAAAGCATTGGTAAGAGCATGATTAGGGTACAAACCTTAGGCCTTCCTAGAAACATAAACAATAACTATAGCGGATTTTAGAGGTTGCAATACCAGAAAGATTGAGACATTGTAGGTAATAACAAAATCTTGCAATCTAAAGATTGTAGCCAATAACACGCACACTATGTAGCTTAGTGACATTTGTAAATGCAATCTATGGTAAGAAGAATGACAGTCACTTGAGATGTGACAGTCAAAAAGAGGCTGAGCAGTGACAAGATAATAAAGTTCAAACCTTGCATAGTAAAGTGGAGATTTTAACAGTGAGTTTCCTTACCCCCTTGCTGACCTTAAGGTTCTTTCAAATGCTTTTGGTAGTGTTAGACAAGGAAAATGCAATCAGGGAATGACTGTCCAAATGAAGTAACAGTGGTAATCATAGGTTCAATGTTTCTTCTTAGCCATTAATGTATAATGGAGGCAGTGTATTGCATGTTTGAGCAGTGTTTTGAGACTCATCAAAGATGGGAGAATAGTGAATAATACCTTGTGGACTGTGAAGTAGTGTCAATAAGGTTGAAGGATCTTAAGAACTATAATACCATGAAACAATGAGTCCCCTGTAGTAAGTAGGCAGTCTATAGGGCATAGTTTGATTTTATAGAAGGATGCTCATGAAAGGAATCTTCAAGTGATAGTGAGTGAGCTGTTTGAGATTGCAA
>VDFB02075321.1:303010269-303030833 GCA_007258455.2 Sequoia sempervirens | reverse complement strand
TTCAACATACCTACAAGCAAAATAATATAGGAAAAACACTCACAATAGAACTTACATTGGCAATACTTGGAGAATTGTTTAAAATTGCTTATAAGGTTCAACATTTAATGCTTATTTTTGAAAGTTCTAAGATAAAAAAACAAATTCTAGTTACAATCTTTTTTCACTCTATTATAGTTCTGCACCTGAGGCATGCTCATTGAAACCAAAAAATGTCCATCCTGATTATGATTTGTTTTCTTGTCTTGAATTTTTCAAAACATGTCACAATTTTTAACATTACAATTTTTTGGGCATGGAAAGGGCATGAATTTTTATTTCTTAAAGAGTGTGCAATACAAAAGATAAGAGAATCAATACATACTTTTTATTTTGGTTGGCAAGAAAGCTTCTATTAAATTTCAAGAGGTTGTAGTGAAAAAACTAAACCATAAACAAAAGGTACCTCTAATCAGGGAATACTTTGTTCTTGCATATACTCATAATTGCACCACATGCTCTAACTTAGAGCTACATACTTTTTGAAGTAGGAGGGAAAAGATCCTCACAAAATAAAGGGAAATTAACTGAACTAGCAATAAAAATTGGAACACATCAGCAACCAGTGCACCTGAAAATAGATGCTAGAGCAGAGTATACCTTGCATCAACATATATTGTTTTTGAATTTCATTTCTAGATGTTGACTTGTAGGGGTAGTCACATTTTGAAAGTTGTTCAACAAGAAATTGAAAATTTTAGTGTGTATCTGACCTGCAATAAACAACCTACCAAATTAGCAAAACTAATTGTGAAAATAAAAAAACTAGTGTCCATTATCCAGTGAGCATTTCAACATCTGTCTGTAATTATTTGGTCTTTTTGGCAATTACCATGAGCTCCCATTGGTGTCAATTTCTATTCAATCAGTCCCTAGTTGGGGTGTTAAAAATATTTTTTGATGTATATTTGATATTCCAAGTGAAGGACATTGTTGTTGTTTATTAAATATTGTCTTTATTTTTACAATATTTATGAATATGACATGTCCTACTTGTAGAAAATTGATTAACATGGAATTGGCTTTCACTGAATGATAGTTAAAATTTAATAATTTTCCTATATGCACAAAAGTTGAAAACCTACGTTTCTTAGTTTGAACCCATTTTTGGGAGCATAGATAAATTGTCCCAATTCTTATTTATTTTCCTTGAGAATAACAAGTCTTGGTTTGATTCCTTTCTCTTTATAGTATGGCTTATGATTTTGTATTTTCTTATCCTCAACCAACTCATGCCCATAATCACTATCTGCCCTCAGAGCTACTAGAGATTACTTCATCTTGTTTTTCTATGAATGGTTATACTTCCTTACTTACATGAAGTTTCCATTGACTCTCATTTTGATTATCTGATTCATCAAAGGCTAGATATTTTGAATAAAATATGGTCCAATTAAGATTAGGAGAGACATTCCCCTCCTATTAAATTTTTGAGTACCTTTCTTGCATTCAAAATGTATGCTATATAATATATTTTATTTCCCATTTTGGTATCCCAATAGTTTTTTATGTTTTACATCAAAATTTTGTACTTGATGTTTAATATTTGCTTGTTTTTAAACAAAATGTCAAAATACAATTTCATCCCAAATAGTGATGATCTAGATGCATGATCCTACACCATAATATTTGTAAACAACAGTGAATTGATTTTAAATGATTATGTTTTCTACATGCAATGTTGTTGTAATGGCGAAAGCTCTATCTAATGCTAAAAGGGAGAAACATATATTGAATCTTTTTCAGGACATTGCAAGCTACCTGCTTCTTGCTTGTGGTGTCGTATACATTATTGGCATCTACATTCAGTTCTCGCTTATGAAAAATTGTATTGACAGTTAAGCTATTGCTACAATGTAAGTATATTTTGCTACTACAACTTCATTCAGAATTTGAATGTGACAGGAACTATTGTGTTGTGGGTCTTCTACAATCCAAAATCAAATGCTTTCACTTTCCATTTTGGCGAGCATTGAAAATAAGGTCTTGATGAAGGTTTTAAAGTGTGTTTATTAAAATGAAAATTATGGCCATTTTAGTGGGCTATGCGACTCACTTATCCATTTTGGTGGGACTTAAAAATAAGGTCTTGAGGAAGCTTTTAGAGTATGTTTATTAAAATGAAAATTATGGCCATTTTAATAATTAGCACATTTTGACATGTTAAATATATATATATAATCATTACTAGCAATTTCACCTTGGTGTGAAATAGGTATGCCAAAGAGGTATGAAAGGTCAATTATAGAAAATTTTGGTGTATTTTTACAGACATATGTGTAGAACATGAGGTCAATTGGTAGGTCATTTAGCAAATGATGTTTATGTAACAAAGGTCTCAAATAGCATTCACTCAATAAATATATATTTTAAATATAATTTTGCATTAGAAAAAATTATATATTTGTAATAGTAAATTTATTATAAGATTTTAGTTTATTTTTTCTCTATCCACCTCTATGTATCTTATCTATATACCCCTCTCCATTTTATGTTTAAGTAAGGGTTCAATTAGGGTTAGGTTTTATTATAAACCTTGGGGTTAGGGTTATAGTTGGGGTTCAAATAAGAGTACAATCAAAGTTACAACTACATTAGGGTTATGATCTGACTATGGTTTCAACTCAATTAGGGTTACAATACAATTAGGGTTAGGGGTCAACTAGGACTTTAGTTAGGGTTTAATTAGGGTTAGGTATATATTTCAATTAGGGTTACTATTAGGGTTAGGGTACAATTTGGGTTAGGGATAGGGTTAGGATTAGGGTTGAATTAGGTTTAGGATTAAATTAGAGTTAAGGTTACAATTCAATTAGGGTTACTATTCACTTAAGGTTACAATTAGGGTTAATTAGGTTTTGGGTTACTATTCTACGATTAAGCTTGTGCTTTGGGTTACAATTGGGTTTCATATAAGGTTATGATCAAGATTATTATGATTGGGGTGCAATTAGGGGTTAATTAATATTAGGGTTACATTACAATTAGGGTTTAATTAAGATTGAATTATGGTTATGACTAGGATTCAATTATTCTTATCATGATTAGGGTTAGAAAAGGGTTAATGTTCAATTAGATTTTATTATGATAAATGTTAGGATTCAAATAGGGTTGGGGTTCAAATAGGATTAGACATGAGTTAAATTCACAATTAGAATTTGAGTTCAATTAGGGTTAGAGATAGGATTAGATTTAGGGTTCAATTAGGGTTAGCATTCAATCAAGGTTTAATTAGGGTTAGAGTGTAATTTGGGTTAGGATTTAATTAGGGTCAACATATTACATTAGCATTATGCAATTAGGGTTAGAATTAGGATAAAGATTAGGGTTAAAGTTGAATTAGAATTATGATTATGGTTACATTTAATATTAAGATTAAAATTTGATTAGGGTAGGATTTAATTAGGGTTCTAGGATAAATCTTGGGGTTAACATTAGGGTTAAATTTAATTAGGTTTAGGGTTCTAAAATAAATCTCAAAGTTAGCATTAGGGTTAAGGATCAATTAGGGTTTGGGTTATGATTTGGGTTTAGTTAGGGTTAGGGTTCAAATAGGATTATACTTAGGGTTTAATCACGGTTAGGTATATAGTTCAATTAGGTTTACTATTAGGGTTAGGGTACAATTTAGGTTAGGGTTAGGGTTGAATTAGGTTTATGATTAATTAATTAGGGTTAAGGTTACAATTAAATTAGGGTTAGTGTTCACTTAAGGTTACGATTAGTGTTAGATTTAGGGTTTCTTCAATTAGGGTTAGGGTTTTGTTAAGGTTAGGATATAACTAAGATCCAATTTGGATTAGGGCTTAATAGTAATTCCAACCCTACCTTTAACACTAACCAAAGCCTTATTCCTAACCTGAAACCTATTATAATTATAATCCAAACCCTAACCCTAACCATAATTCCACCCCTAACCCTAACATAATTCTCACACTAAAATGAAAATTATGGCCAAGATTTTAATAATGAGCACATTTATTTAGTCATTTTTATTTGTCTGATATTAGTCATTTATTTATTCTTTTAGTTGTGATTTTACCCAATGACAAAATTAGTCACTTATAAATGACCAAATTAGTCATTTATTTTCCAAATACTACTAGTGTTAGTCATGTGACTAAAATTTTTAGTCATGTGACTAAAATTTTTAGTCACATAATCATTTATTTTCTAAATTATACTAGTGAATGGAGAAAGTAACATCCTTGTAAAATCCAAGAGTAGGAATTTGTTAGGGAAGGTATCGCACCATGTAGATGACCGCATGCCATGCTTGTGTCCCTAACAAAAAATCCCCCATTGGCACACAAGACAAATGCCAAGTAGATGGGAGGTAGGTGAGTGATTCGGAATTATCTAATCAGGTTTTATTTTTCTAAAGTAGTGGATGTGAAAAGGGAATTTACATGAGAGGTGTAAATTCGCTCCTATACAACCTCAAAAAATCTCCTAGGTTTTGGTATGCCAAGATGGATTCC
Source organism: Sequoia sempervirens (assembly GCA_007258455.2). Taxonomy (NCBI): domain Eukaryota; kingdom Viridiplantae; phylum Streptophyta; class Pinopsida; order Cupressales; family Cupressaceae; genus Sequoia; species Sequoia sempervirens. The sequence goes on along the minus strand of VDFB02075321.1, from coordinate 303,026,313 downwards.
TACCTCCTATATATAGGATTTACTAGATGCCATTCAGGTCCTAATGTGTATATATTTTGGAAGGATGATTCACTTTTGATACTAGTTCTATATATTTATGCTCTTTTGATTACCAAGAGTACTTCATTAGCCATTGCAATAGTGAAATTGACCCTTCAAGTCAAGTTTGACATGACAAACTTGGGTTTATTGCACTACTTAGCATTGAGATTTCATAGTTCCCTTCAAGGATCACTCTTGCACAACCTAAGTGTACTTTTGATTTACTTGCATGAATTTACATGACTACTTGTAAAAAAATTCTTTGACTCCCTTTCTATTTGGAGTCAAATTTGAGACTTCCTATACAGCATCATTAGTGGATACTACTTTGTATTGATAACTGGTTGGTAGTCCTATATACTTGACTCATACTATGCCAGACTTTTCATATGCATTTGGCATGGTTTTGAGATTTATGCAAGAACCTTATGAACTATATTGGAAAGAAACTAAGAGGATGCTTCGTCACCTTCATGGTACTCTTGGGTTTTGGATTCACTACATAGTTGGTTCATTAGTTGACTTTGTTCATTTTATAGATTCAGATTGTGCTTGTGATACTGAGCATCACAAGTCCACTTCAAGTTATAGTTTTTCACTTGGTTTAGGTCCTATGAGTTGGTCTAAGAAGAAACATAATTATATTGCTATATCATCAACAAAGGTAGAGTTCATGGGGCTATTAACTTAGCTATTGAGGCTATATGACTTTAGGGCATACTTTATAATTTTGTATTCCTTTTAGGCAGCCCACAATTATCTATTGTGATAACCATAGCACCATTAAGATATACAAGAATATGGTTCAACATCACTGAACCAGACACACAAAGATTCATATGAATTATATTTGAGAGCTTATTCATGGGTAGATCATCAGCTTAGTATTTTTCTAGTCTTTAGAGTAGGTTGCTGAAATTTTCACCATACCCTTTATAGAGAGAAATTTCATTCATCTACAAGCTCTTCTTGGAATTCAGTCTACATCAACAACAACATTATATTTGGGGGGGGATTTCTAGTCTTCTTATTATCTCTCTTTTGGAGGATAGTTTTTCCCAATGGGTTTTCTATCTTTCTCTATTTATGAGAGATTGAATTGTACATGGGTACCTCATCAGGCCTCATAGCCGAGACCCATATCTTTTACATTATACATGGGTACCTCACCAAGCCTTGTATTCAATACCCATTCTTTTTTGTGCACATAAGCTATGCTTAAGGGGGTTTTTAGTGTATATATTTCATACACTTAGTTTTTAAGCCTACTTAAGTGTCAATGACACTTGCATATGTAAGGTGTCAAGATTAGTTAGTAGTTTTAGAGGAGTCAACTCAATTTGACCTCATGCTACTTTTGTGGTAGGAAACGTGCCACCACTCCATGTGTGAGGATTCCTATCCTCATTTAATGGATATTTTTTTCCTTTCTCCTTCCTATTTATGTGCATCTTATTGATCTAATATACTAGTCAACTTCATACATTTTTCTATTGTTGAATGTGCTTGTTATTCACCTTCATTGTTTGTAGGTTCTTATACAAGGCGCATGTGACATGGTACCAAGACCATGTCACAAGTGCATAGGGACATGTGCTTGATGTGATGTAAAGGGTTGACCCACTTAATCAAGGATTAAGTGTGTGCAACCACTTAAGGGGAGATTAGGAGAGTGGTTATGATTAAGATTAGTGCAAGTGGGAGAGTTGGAGGATTGGACATGAGGTGAGAGAAAAATAGGAATTAAATAATTAGATTTAATTTATATTTGGAGGAAAGGGTATTTGGGGATTAAATTAAATAAATAAGGGTGTTTATTCAATTTAATGGATGAAAGGGCGAGGGGTAAATGATTAAAGGTAATTATTTACTTTAGGCTAGGATTTATGGATAATATAAGAAATATGTTATGATAAAGGTTAAAATAATTAAATACTAATTAAATAATAGTGTATTATTTAACTAATATGGAGGATGTTAAATTGGTCAAATTAGGGGTAAATTGACCAAATGAAAGTGGTAAATTTTAGGTGTTTACATTTTCCCCCTCTTTAAGATGGTGTTACAAAGTAACATTATTTCAAAGAAGATTAAAACATAAAACCTAGAAGAAGATGGTTAGATTAGGGAATATGCCCTAGTGATTCAAAGAAGTGACTAGGAAGAAACATGATGGAAGTGAATATGAAGATTAGGATTGAGGATGCCCCCTTGAGAAGATTGGAAGGTTCAAAAGAACATGTGTGTGATCTCAAAATGGATGAGATGATGTAGGATAAATAAGGATGATGATGTAAGGTAGTGGATAGAAGGAAAGATGGGAAGATGAAGAGATAATGGAAGGAGGAGATGACAAGCAAGGAAAAAAAAGGATTCAAGGAAAATATGATTTTATCCCAATCATGCTAAAATTCCAATATTGATCGATGATGGATGGAGTGTTGTTGATGTGGGAATGATATATCCTAAAACAACACAAGGATTGTGAAGGATACATCCTGATGATGATGATTGGAGTGTTGTTGATGTGGAAATGATATATCCCAAAATAATAAAAGAATTGGGAATGATACATCCCAATGATGATGATGACGATGATTTGGATCAAGGATTGCAACAAGCCTACGAGAAATACCAAGATTGCAATTCAATGATTTATGGTAGATTGCATGAATTAGGATTTCTTGTGATGTGGGATTTCTAGGAGCAATAGGATTGATAAAATGGATGGAGATGACTAAGGAACATATGATTAGAATAAAAAAATTATATTTTCCTAATATGAACTTTATGGATGAGGAAATGATATGATGAATGGAAAGATAATTAGACTAACAAACCTATATTATCCTAAAATGGTTGAAGGGATAACGAAATGGTTAGGATGGATGAAAAGATTCTTAGACTAAAAAATCTATATTAGACTAAAGGAGTGAAGTGAGAATGAAATGATTAGGATGGGTGAGATGCATATGATTATTTCAAAATAATTATGAGAAGATAGATGAATATGGATGAGAATTCATGTGTACACAAAATATAAGATTAAGTGGAGTGGTGAAAACAAGGAGGATAAGTAGATGGGGGAGAGATGAAGGATGAATGGATTTGAAAGATGCGGGATAAATGAATGTGTGATTTGGAGTATCGAATTAGAACTACCATGTAGTGAACACTTAATTTGATATAGCATGGGATACTATGCACTAGGGTATGAGGAACCAAGGTGACCTTGTATTGCATGCATAGTATTGTCAAAACAAATAAAACAGGTTAGTCCAACATATAAAAAAGTTGCAACAAGATTTGGTGGATACGATGTTAGAAAACCACAAATAGAAGGAATGCCTCAGCATAACACATGTTCAGAAGCGATCTTGGTAGGAACAATGCGATACTAATTGGAAAACACAAAAAACAAAGAAGTCAAGAATTGACCCTATTTGTGCCAAGCAAAGCACACCATCATATGATGGATTGTGGCAACCTCATTTAGGAAAAGTAGGAAGCTCAAAATAAAGATAAACAAAGATTCCAAAAGCACCAAAGAAATAACCAACATCTCAATACTTTTTCCATAAGGATGATGGATGGGGTTGATGTGGTATAATTTGAGGAATGATATATCTTACAAAGAACAAGGATGGATAGGTAAGACAAGTAGGACTCTCATGACAAGAGATGATCAAGATACATGAAACCAAAGGGGGCTAATGGATTTTATTGAAGTATATACTTGATAGGGGATCTTGGTGACACAATAGACACAAGGATGGGACCTAATGACAAGTATGTAGGGTCAGTGCAGTATCATGGGGGTTCAAACTAGGCCCTTAAGTGGCAATGAAAATTCAAGAAAATAGAGTTAGAAACTTGACATAAAAATTTGAATAGGTTATTAATTTAATTTGAAAAATATGCAACAATAGAATTTGTAGCAAATTGAATGTAGTTTCTAAGCTACTAGTCCTTTTTTGGAAAAAAATAAATCTATTTGGTGAAAATTTAAAATTTCAATGTAGTAGTACTAAATTTTCAAGAAAAAAAACCAACTGTACATCTGACCAACCTAAGTACAAGAAAAAAAAAAAATTGAAACTTTCAACATAAGTTATGGAAACATGCTCAAATGTGCCACATTTTTTTTGTAATTTTTTTGCAAGTAAATAATTAGTTATGATTTTTTTTAAAATATCAAAAATTATTTTTCTGACCACCATAACTTGGTCAAAAAATTATAAAATTCATTTTTTATCCTCTAGTATGTGAATCATAGAATGTTTCACATCCTTCATATTCAAAAAAGTCAAATGGTTTGATAATTATAGATATTTTTCAAGCAACCTATCAATCAGGAATTTAGTCATAATGCATGTAGAAAATCAATAATAATAATATATTATATTCAAAATAAGCCATATCTTATATTGGTGGAAAGATGACAATTTTCTCAATAAACCCTTTTTTTGTTTTATCAAATTCAGATTAAAAAAGTCATCATCCACAAGGGAAAACTTTGAAATACTAATGAAATTTTCTAAACATGTTTTTGTAGTTGACTTTCTATGTATGACACCCCCATGTAAAATCCCAAGGCAACCTCAAGGAAAATCTTGAGACTATTGATTTTTTTAGAAAAATGGATATCCGTTTGAAACAGATATTTGTTAAAAAATGGAGATCTGTTTCAAATGGGTACTTGCTCAAAATGGATATCTGTTTACATGGATTTTTTTCCTTTACTATATTTATAATATTTTGTATTATTATTAATAATACATAATATATATTATATTATATAATATATACTATATACAATATATATAGTGAAATGAAGGAAAAGGGGGTCTATCAAAATGAATTAACAAGATGACAAACCACACCTTTTCACTAGTTATTTCATTCAATTATGCATAGCAAAACATCAGAAAACAAACATAACTGATATAAAAAAAAATATAGGTTTTAAGATGGTAAAATGATGTGTACCTATTGTAGAAAGTGTTTTTTTCGCCTCACTAAGGACTCATTCACCTAGTGGAAAATGGATCCTTGCTAGGGTTCTGGAAAACCAATTTTTGGGTTTTGTTCTTCAATGTTTGCACTCCTAGATCCTAGGTGTTTAGCTCTCAAAATTCAAAAAAAAAAATTGTAGCTTAGTTTTTGTGATCTTTTAAGAAATATGACAACTTTGACAACTTTTGTTCTCCAATTGATCTTCAACCTAAAACCTAAAATCACACATCAAAGGAGAAGAAAAATGTTGTTTTGTTAGGGAATAGGGATTTTTCTTGGTCAAACCCCATTTTGGTAATTAAACCTTATGATGAAACAATGAAACATGAAGGATGAAACCTGAAACATGAAATAACGATACCTCGAATGAAATATTGGATGATAAATCCACAATCTAGCATGAAGTGGCCTTTAAGATTGTAGATCTTGACCACAAACTTGATTAGAAACACCACCTTGAGTATGCTTGAATTGGATCTTCAATGCTACATCAACACATTAGCTCAACAACATGCATGATGCACTATGACTTTGACATGATAAAATGAACTTTGATTGCTACAATAAACACTAATAATCTTCCCTTGAATGCTCATGAATGCTCTCTAATTCTCTTGTGAAAGTACTATTGATTGCTTATGAAGATCTAGTTATGAAACATAGTGAATAGCCTTGTATTTATACTTAAGATTAAAACTCAAAATTCAAATAACACAAGCTGACATCAGATCTAGGATTTGAAATCATTAAAATACCACCAAAAAATATATCCCAATGGGGTGTCCTAAGTTAGTGAGGACTCATTCATGATAGGGAAAATGGGTCCTAACATACCTAACTAGGACACATTTCAAAGGATGTAAAATTTCATGTCAAAAGGGGATCCTAGTCACTATCCTAGGACACATTCCTTCCAAAATTAAGTGTTATGTAATATTATTTAAGAGTGTCGAGCTTTATCCCTCAAAAAATTCAATAAATTAGGCTTGGATTTAAATTTAAGGGGTAAATTAACTTAATTTAACCTCAATTAATTAATAAATCCCTATATTAGTGTGAAAGTGTAAAGATACACTTTACAATACCCTAAATAAGGCATCATTAAGTCCATTTTATTAATTCATTCCCAAATTAAAGAGAAAGGAATAATTTTGTTGTTACTACATTTTTCCCCCACTTTAGTGAGAGTATGACCTCATGCCAAACTCACACTAAAGTAGACATTCAAGACACTTACATATGCAACAATGACAAAGCTACACAATCATACACTATCAAAGACTCAAAAAATAAAGGATCAATCTTCAACCATCCCAACATGATGTGGAACACGGTTGTTTATCTTAGAAAGGGAAAGTACCAAGCCTCGACTATCCAATGTGATCTAGAACATGTCTCAACTATTTTTCCAAGAGAATTCACAAGCAAAACTCAATGTCCACTATGCAAATGACACACATGCTCACTCTGGGGTCTTGGAACCTCAAACCGTCCACTAGGTGAGTATCTCAATAGGGTGGTAAATGAGAGAATCATATTAGCATCCCATACTCTATTAAATTTATCCTACTAAAAACTTCAATAAGGAACCACAATGCTAAACACTTATGAATATTATGTTTATAGGTTTTGTTCAAGGGGATCTTGCTTCATTTGTGTAAGGCCTTCTTGTTAGGGATAATTGTGCCTAATGTCTCCAAGAGAGGACAAGTCAAGGGTATCAAATTGCCACATATGCGATGCCTCACTTCACATCAAGCCACTAAGGGAAAGTCATACACTTAGAAATATCAAACTCTTGGAGGACATCAAACCCAGTGACATCACCAAGAAAAGGACATATCACAAGAAAAAGAAAATCACAGCATGAAATATGCAAAAATGTTGAAAGATGTTATCAATGTATTCCCCCACTTTAAAGCAGTTGTTAACACCATTGTTGTGAGTAATTTCTTTAAAGTATCTAATGTTCCATCTGAAGACATGAGAGCTTACGTGGAAATCCCTATACCAAGTCATATGTTCTTGAAATAGTGCTACATCATGAAAAAGGAAGGAGGGGTTGCCCCCAGAAATATGAAAGGGATCTATGGATCCGAGTCAATATATATTTGCTACAATATTGTGATAGAGATAAAAAATGTCATCATTCCCAAAATAATCATAGAGCTATAAGAATGACACATATAGAGTGAAAAAATAGAAAAATCCTTTAGGTCAATGTGGAAGAGACCTAAATATCTTGACACATTGCATCATCCCCAAAAGGAAAACACAAGACAAATGAAAAAGATAAAAAATTTATGACATAGATAAGAATGTAGAGACATCAAATGAAACAACACGAGTGATCACATTACGCACATGTGATCACATAAAGAAAAATGAAAAATAAAAACAATACAAAAGACTAGTAAGGCACATGCGATTCAACCTATAGCAAGTCGTCTGCATCCCAATATTAGTTGGTCTATACAAAAGGAGGATAACTAGCAAAAGGGACAATATCAAATTCAAAAACTAGGGACAAGGCTAACTAGCCCCTTGAGCCCACTTAGTGCAAGACAAGGATGAGCTAAGAATGGATTATGATATGTTACTCCTTGTAAAAAGGAAATGATTTTAAACAAATCTAAAACATGAAATAGTGAGTATGTTGTGATCCTACAAATATTACATGGCAAGGAGCAACATCTATTTTTATTGAATAGAATGAGTAGACAAAGTATCAATTTGATGCCTATCGAATGAGATATTCCCACATGTATTATCGATCAGTTCAGGATGCACCAAAGTTAAAGTTGTTTTGGAAGAATCTTTTGTAAGAGTGCTGATGTTAAGTGAAGGCATGTTTGATGCATTTTTTTTTCTTTCGAGGGACAATAACCAATACCATTAGTCATTTCTTGTGTGTTAGGCTCTATAGGGACATGGATACCTTTTTCTCTAGCACCACATCCTTTTCCACTATACCCAAGTTGTTTTATAAGTTCATAACCTCTTCCATAAAGCTTTTTCCTTTCTTTCACATTTGGTGGTTTCTCATAATCAACTTCATCAAACTTTTTCATGTATGTTTTATTTTCTTCTAAAGTGGTTAAGGTGGATGCTTTCAAATTTTGTGTCGACATTACCACTTTTTCTTTTCCCTTTTCAGACTCTTTTGTTGTGATCTTTTATTCACCCATGAATGTAGGTGTGAAATATAAGTAACCCCAATCATCTTCCAATAAATTCGTGACTTCTTCAATATGCTTTTCTTTTTCTTTCTCTTGCACGGGTTCCACTTGTATAGTTGGTGTCAATATTTTCAAAGTATTTTCCTTATTTTTCTCAATGAGCAAACTATGTAGTTGAGGGTTGGCCTTGATTGTATACACTTTTTTGTGTGAATCCATGGCCTTCCTAAAATAATATTATATGAAATATCATGAGCCATAACATGGATAGGAGTTTACAATGTAACCTTTCCAACTTTAATAGGTAATATAATCACATGAAGTGGTTGTTTTCCTATATTATCAAACCCACAAATAGATAAAGAGTCAAGTTGAATTTGGCTTTTGTCTACATCAATCTTGTCCAAAAGGTTTATGCTACACATGTTAATGGTGGATCCATTGTCAACAAGGTTCCTCTTTATCCCAATCCGATTATGTTGAGCTATTATCATGAAAGATTCATTTTGTTTTTGTTCTTCTATTGAAGGTAACTCATCTTGATGGAAAGTAATGTCTAAGTTGTTCAGAGTTGTAGCTTGAATTTTGGTTACCAAATAATTTGATTGCACATTAGGAGGGGTAGGAACTTGTTGTAAAGCACTTTGAAGCATGTTATGGCAACTAGCTAAGGTTTGAATAAGGTCCCATAAGGATATCTTAGCAAGATTATTTTTTATTTGTTCAACAAGATCATACTCCTTTCCACTATGTAAAGGAAAATGAGGATGACCAAGTAAGATAGGTTGAGGTAATGGGAGGGATGTTGGAGTTGTTTTTCTTGGTTCTAGATTATTCCTATTGTTATATGCATGAGAAGCGGTATTGTAACTCGGTTGCTGCAAAACATTATCATTATCAAGTTTCCTTTTAGGTGGTTCTAAGATAAGCATGGGTTTATTTTGAACTTTTGGTTGTTTTGAGGGTGGATAGATGGTAAGAAGTGGCTTAGGGGACAATTTCAAGGGAATGTACATAACCTCAAAAGGATTTTCCTTATTTTCCTGATCTCTTAGTGAAGGGGATTCTAATGTCACTTCATCATCTTCATCTAAGGAAGCCTCATTATTATTATTGTCATTTTCTTCCACCATGATATCTTCCCTAATAGGACAATTTTTAGCAGAGCAAAAAAATATATGTTCATCAAAATCAAAGGTTGGCTCTATTGAACACTCAGAATACTGAGAAGTGGGGTGAATCAGTATTCTTCTAAACCATTGATTCCTAACCATTCAATAATTAAGACATATCTATCTGCAATAGTAAGAAAAAACATGAAAGGAATCATAGCACCACATAACAAATGAACTCTAGTATTTTTACGTGGAAAACCAAAAATGGGAAAAACCACAGTGAGGATTAGCTCACAATATGTTATAACCAGTTATAAGATATTACAAGGCACACTTCCAAGACTCATTGTCCATGAAAGGCTCACGACTACAGTACAAAATGATATGGCTTATTGCCAAGATACAAAAAGGTATGACTCACTGCCAAAAGTGTGAACTGATGGAAAAACACCTTTTGTGTGTTGGGTTCAATTCCAATTAGGCTCTAAAATATAAAATCATGTACCGGTTTACAAGTACACGACAACTATTAACAACTTCACACAATATCACACAGTCACACATTACTGCTTGTTACTTTTCGCATACACCATACACACATACATCCATGCATGTCTTTATATCTCATCCCAAATAAAAATGGATGTTCTATATATATAAACTACTACAACTTCATACATCAATTAGGTGAGCCTAATTGGATGTACACACACCTAATTCAAATGTAGTTTGTCAAAACAAAACAAATAACTTATTTGGTGCTCAAAAAAAAAATGTGTGAGACATAAATTAGGTCGGTCTAAACCTAATAAGGAACTCTTTAAACATCCATGAAGAAAACATCACTTAATCATGTCATCCAAAATAATGTCAATCTTCTACCATTTAAATGTCTCAGTTCGATCAACCAAAATTGTTGAAAACTTGTTCATAGATGCAATTGATAGTCCTAACCAACATATTAAATCTCATGGAGAAATCTTCTCCTAAGAGCATTTCCAAACCAAATTACCAGATCAATATATTAGAACCACAACTTACGAGATTAACAAGACTATTACCAACCAATGTTGGCATCAATGACAACTACACTAGAGTGATTCTTCTTCATTCTTCCAATAGTTTCTTCTAAGATAAATTCATCACAAGGAGGGTAATTAACTATAAGAATTGGCTATGAAGGTAGCCACCCAAGATCTAGAGGCCATATAGAAAGCACAAGCATAAGAGAGATAGAAACAAGATGACAAGAATAAACTATATTTTGTCAATAGAATAAAATGTAATGAGCTAATAGTACATAGGAGACCCCTTGGTATATAGCCAAGGTGAGAACATAGAAGGGCATAAGATTATGACAAGTGTCGTAATCTTATGACATGAGACAACAATGAAAAGTTATCACTCCACCTAAAGTGGAAAGGTGATAATGTGATAATCACCACAAAAGGTGGATCACCCACAAAGGTGGAGAGATAATCACATGATGTGTCCACAAAAGGTGGAAGTGATGTGGTAATGACATGTCAAGTCCACCAAAAGTGGAAAATCTCCAACAACCTCCTATGTGGTCCCTAAGTAAACTTAACTAAGGTGTAATCATGACCTAGGACAAGGTACAAGACATATAATTACACCAACACCCCCCCTTAAGTGCAACTTAGGGAGAATGTACACAAAAGTAAACAATGCAAGATGGGTCCCATACAAGGCCATGTTAGGTACCCATGTACAAATGCAATGCAATCTCTCATAAAGCGGAGAAAGGGAGAAAACCACGTGGGAAAAAACTCCCCCCCAAAAGAGAGATGAAACAAAAACTGAAAAAAGATGAGAAGGCAAAACCTCGAGTGAGGAAAAAGCCCCCCCATAAGAGAGAATGAAGAAGTCAAGTGACCTCCTCAGAAGAAACATCCCGCACCCCCAAGAGAGCTTGCAAATGATGGTAGATACTCTCAGTGAAGGGTTTGGTGAAGATATCTGCAACCTGCTCTGCTGTAGGACAATACTGCAAATCGATGACCTGCTCCTGTATCAGCTCCCGAATGTAGTGCATATGAATCTCTATGTGTTTGGTCCTCTGATGGTGAACCGGATTCTTCGAGATCTGGATGGCACTCTGATTGTCACAATGAATGACTATAGGACGAGGAAGAGTGAATCCAAACTCAGTGAGAATATTCTGAAGCCAAATAGCCTCAGTAGCGGCATTAACAGCCCCTCGATACTCAGCCTCAGTCGAAGAAAGAGCAATAGCATGCTGCTTCTTACTCTGCCAACAAATGGGGCCAGAACCAAGATGAAAATTGTAGCCAGAAGTGGACTTACGATCATCAATATCGCCAGCCCAATCAGAATCTGTATATCCCACCAAGGTAAGTCCTGTACCTATTGCATAATGAATCCCATGATGATGTGTACCCTGGATGTAATGCAAGATGCGTTTGGCAGCTTTCCAATGAAGCTCATGTGGTTCCTGCATAAAGCGTGAAACCATGCCAACTACAAAGGAGATATCAGGGCGTGTGTGAGTCAAGTAGATGAGACTCCCAACAAGCTGACGATACAAAGTGGCATCAACAAGTGGAGTAGAACACTTAGCCTCAAGCTTGACTCCTGAAAGAAAGGGAGTCGGTGCAGGCTTACAATCAGCCATGTGAAACCGAGCTAGAAGATCAAGAGCATACTTGGGCTGAGAAAGAGAAATCCCAGAAGCTGACTGTGTGATCTCAATCCCAAGAAAATAGTGCAAAAGGCCCAAGTCGGTCATAGAAAATCTGTCTTGCAAAGCAGATTTGACACTGCCAATGATGGATGAGGTACTCCCTGTAATGATCAAATCATCAACATAGAGCACAAGTAGCAAGTGAGAATCATCCTATTTCAAAATGTAGACATTCGGATCTGAATGACACCTCGTGAATTCTGCTGAGAGAAGAAAGGAATCCATCTTGGCATACCAAGCCCTAGGGGCCTGTTTGAGGCCATAGATAGACTTCCTCAATCTGCAAACCAATGAAGAATCCTGTATGAATCCCTGTGGCTGCTCCATGTAAATCTCCTCATGAAGATCCCCGTGAAGAAATGCACTCTTCACATCCATCTGATGTACAACCCAACCATGAGCTACAGCAATAGCGAGTGTCAAGCGAATGGAGTTCATCTTAGCAACGGGTGCAAAGGTCTCAGTATAGTCAACACCTGGAACCTATGAGAAACCTTTTGCCACAAGCCGAGCTTTGTATTTATCCACACTTCCATCCGCTGCATACTTAGTCCGATAGATCCACTTACATCGAACCATCTTTCTTCCCTTAGGAAGAGGAACTAAATCCCATGTGTTGTTCCTCATCAAGGAACTATACTCTTCCTCCATTGCTGAATCCCATTCAGGAATGCCTGAAGCTTCCTTAAAGGATTGTGGATCTGAAGCACTAGCAATATAAGCATGTGGAAAATTTTGATGTTGTGACCGAGTCCTTCGAGTATCTGAAGGATCCCCAACAAGAGAACCTGCTGACTCAAGAGTCTGTCGAGCCCAACGAGGTCTAGTAGGAGATGAAGGATGAGGTGCCTCAACTACAAGTGGACCCTGCGAAGGTGTGATCTTGCGAGTCAAAGTTGAGGAAGAATCATCATCAGAGTCACTATCATCACTTTCCACTATGGAGGAAGGAAGAGGAGGATTAGAGGTCAAGCTAGGAGAGCTTTCCTCAAAGTGAACACTCCTCTCAATGAATAACTCATGTGTCTCTGGATCCAAAAGTCTATATGCCTTAACACCTTCAGGATATCCAACAAAGATGCAAGGCCTACTCTGAGGTTCCAATGCCTTGCGCTTCTCCTTAAGGGTTCTATTCTTCCTTTTCAGCTACACCATTCTGCTATGGAGTGTATGCAACTGAATGTTGAAGATCAATCCCCTCAAGAGTACAAAATTCCTCAAGTCTATTGTTCACATATTCCCTTCCATTGTCTGTGCAAAGAATCTTGACTTGCTTCCCTGATTGCTTCTCAACATGAGCCTTGAAGGCTAGAAATTTGTAAACACTTCACTCTTGTGAACAAGAAAGTAGACCCATGTGAAGTGAGAGTAGTCATCAATGAAGGTGAGGACATAGCGAGCCTTGCTAAATGATGGCACTGGAAATGGACCTGCTACATCACTGTGAACCAACTGAAGAACTTGTAAAGCTCTCCAAGACTTCCCTTTCTCAAACTTCTCTTCTGGATGCTTACCCATGGAACAACCTGAACAAACACCTTCTGAAAAGCTGATTTGAGGTAGTCCTATAACCATAGCCTTGGAGCTAAGCTGCTGAAGATAGCGGTAATTGATATGTCCAAACCGCTCATGCCATAGCTTGCTTTCTGAATTTGAATGAGTGAGCAAAGTTGTAGAAGGAGACTTAGGTACAAAGTGGGAGAATGAGTAAAGCCGTGTGTGGTGATTGGCTTGTCCCACTGCAACTAAGGCATCATCCTTAAGTTCTTTGACCACAACTGAATCTGGTAGAAACTCAACTTTCTTGCCATCTCCAAAGTGAGTGATTTGGTAGATTGAGAGAAGATTGGCACTCAAGTTAGGAACATAGAGAACATTCTCAAATGTTCCATTATCCATGGCAATTGAACCTTCGCCTTCAACTTCCACTTGAGCATCATCTCCTATGAAGATGTGAGGTACCTTAGATTGCTCCAAAGAAGAAAATTGTTCCCTTGAAGAACCCATATGATGAGTGGCACCCGAGTCAAGTATCCATTGCTGTGAAGAACCTGAAGTAGCCACAAATGCTTGCCCTTTTCCTTTTGATTGTGAGGAATTGGAAGGAGATGAATCCTTCTTCTTGTAGGTAGATGGAAAATTGATGTTGTTCTTCTTGATGATGTTTGTCAACTCATCAATTTGCTTAGTGTGGCAATGATGCTCATCATGACCAACCCTCTTGCAATATGAACAAGTTGGTCTCTCCTTCTTGCTTGAACTTCCCTTCTTGGGAGAAGATGTAGAATTTCCTTGTGATGAAGAATTCCCTTGTTTTGGAGAGGATGATTGTACTTTATCTTGTTGTTTCTTTGAATTAGATTGCTTCTGCTTCTTATTGGAACCCTTTCCTTGAGTCCCTTGATTCCCTTGATTAGCCACCAAAGCTTTGGACTTTGAAGACTTGAGAATCCCCATGCTTACCAACTTGGCTTGTTCTAACATCAACATTTCTGTAAAAGCATCAAATGTAGGCATAGTGAAAGAACTACCTACTGTCAAGCGATGGGTTTGGAAGCTAGAAACAAATGCTGCATATTCTGATGGAAGTTTTCCCAACAAATTGTAGACCAATTGTGCATCCTTCTTATCAATGCCATAATCCTTAAGCTGTGCTCTTAGCTCATTTGCCTTAGTGACATAGTCTTGGATTGTATCAAAATTCTTGGGATCTAACATTGTGAGATCATTGTCAAGCTGATAACCTCTAATCTCATCAACTTGGCCATACAATTGACCAAAATTTTCCCAAGCTTCTTTAATTGTTGTACACTTATCAATTTGAAAGATTAGATCTTTTGATACATATTTCCTTAATGTTCCAAGAGCCATAGTATTTTTAGTGAGCCAATCCAAATGAGCAACAGGATTAGCTTGAGGATCAGATGGTGCAACAATAGTTCCATCAATATAATGAGTTAATCCTTTTTCCATTAACTTACTCCAAGCATCAATTTTCCAAGAAGCATAGTTATGTGGAGTTAACAAGGGAAACTTAGGAGAACCCATAGCAGCAAAATGAAAGAGAACAAGATAGAGAGAGATGCACAATCACTCAAGACACCCCCCCAAATTCACTCAATCAAAGAACCCCCCCCAAAAGATGATTTGGCACTTTATAATTAGTGCATGTACAATGGCCACTTGCAAGCCAAGCAAAGTGGGCTTCGATTTTCAATTTTTACAATAGCCTTCAAGTAGGCTACATAAGACTCAAAACAACACAATCTCAAAATCCAGAAAATTAAAAGCTTCAAGACTCAAATGACTCGATAAAAAGACCAAGCTGAGATCTTATCTTTACAAATGCCAAAAATAGGCCAAAATGACCATATGCTAAAAGATAAAATCCACTCAAGATCACTTCAAACTTATTGCAGATTCAAGAAGTAGACAAAAAATAATGCACTTTCAAAAAAAATGGCACCTAAAAAGGAGTTCGTATGAGCCTGAACGAAGCCTTTGAAGTTGTAAAAATGGTGACAAGACATGTACAGTATTGAGAAACTAAAAATTCTACAAAATCAAAAACTGAGTACACCAATGCGAAGTACATGAAAAATTAGCCCAAATCAAAAAAAAATTGCTTGAAAAAAGGAGCAAAAATGACCAAGATATGAGCCTTAGAAGTTGAACTGCAAAACTGAAAACTCAATCCCTAAGGGGGTCTAATTTTTCAAAAAGTTGGCTACCATCATCATTTCACAGCATTAAAGTTGACGGTTGTATGCCCATCGCGAGATGTTACAGATTAAATTTGATGGCCGAAAGAACGTCACTCTCACCGTCAAGACATAAGCTGGAATATTCTTCTACTTGCGGTATATTCCACAGGTTCGGTTGTCGGAATATTCGAGAATCTGGCGATCTATGATATCGCACTGCTTTGGTTTGTTTTGCCACGGTGATAAAGGGTATGGGAATTCAA